>QTSX02001565.1:0-220553 GCA_014839935.2 Entomophthora muscae | reverse complement strand
TGATTCTGGTGATTATTTGGGTTGTATTCTGGAAGGTTCATATGCAAGATCAGGAATCAGGGGTTTCTTGTTATTTGTGTGGCAATTGTTGTGCCAAAATTGGACAATTTCTCCGTTTGGTTGCACGCTGTGACAATATATTCTAAGGAGGGTATTATTTAACAACCATCTTTATTTTGCTACAAATGGCATAGATCTCTTTGAAGCTAGCCAGAAAATATCAGCGGCTAATTCCCATGGGGGTTTAAGTTTTTAATTTTAAATTAATTGGCCCTGATTAATAATGGAAATATCAGAAAAGTGTGGATTAAAAGTATTTAGTATAATAGGGAATTATTTGCACCATAAAGAACAATTCAAAGGGTGACAAGGATTTATTGGAGCATAGCGTGGTGGTAAATAGAATTTATATAGGTATTTAAGCCTTGCGATATGTGATGCACTCTCTGGGGCTCTTCTCTTCTACTTGCTCGGGATCCCCACCACAGCTCGAGTAGATTTCTTTCAATGAGGCATGATGGCCTACGCCAGCTTGGCGGAATTCGTAAAGGATGGATCCACTTTTCTTTTCTATTACATATGTTCCGCCCAGCTGGAAGCTATCACCTCTAAGATCACCATATGTCTCACCCATGACTGAAGCCGAAACAGCTGCCCGGGTAGACGAGCTCATCAAGTCTTGGATGCCTTCCGATACCGACATTTTCTTGACGCCCAGCGCCATGTGGACGCTGCGCTCACAATCAATCAAGACTTCCCAGCTCCAAAACCCGCCTGCTAGAAAATCCTCTAGCCCCACGCGCTCAAACCCAATAGCAACCAGCTTGATATCGAGGGCATCAAATTCAGCCTTCAGCTCGGAAAGAAGACGGCTCTCATACCGGCACAGGGGGCATCCAAACCTGCGCAGCACTTTGAGCACCACGATATGCTTCTTCCAGCAGTCACTTATAGCGACATCCTCACCTTTAGAGTTCTGGACTAAAACCCCCTTCAGGAACCGAGGCTTGTTAGCGATTGTGAACGTCTTCTTGGTGATTTTGAACATTTGCTTCATATTGTCCTTCTTCTAGATAAACAAGTCTATTTATACATGTTTTTCATTGCTTGCTCAGGGGTAAGCATCTATAACTTGTTTCAACTTGTTAAGAATCCAGCCCCTGCTTGCAGCTTATCATCTGGGATCTGAAAGAATAAACCCCTTTCTGTTCCGTAATGCACTTTGGTTCCTCTAAACAAGATTTCTACAATCGAGACCAACCGCTACATTTCAACTCAAATCTCATTATCGAGATGCGATTCTAAACCCCAAATTCAATCGCCAGATGAAACCCTGCCAACTTCTCCATTCCGATGCAGAATCTAGGCCCGCTAAACCCTACAGCCAATAAAACAACCCAACCAGCGCATGAATCCAAATCCAACAAATCAAATGATTGCAGCTACATCATATGACATTGTAATTTTAGCCAACCCCTTAATTTCCATATAAAACCAATAGTTTAATTCAAGAAGTTATAATTAAAAAGAATGCAAAGTTTTTAAAATTCAATAATTGAGCGTCATCATTAATAAAACATGACTTATTAGCAGTAAGAACATCACCTTAGCACCAGATTATCAAATATATGAAAATTATTATGACATTTATTAGGTCGTTATCATATTAGCACTTCAGCAGATAATCAACACTTTTTATTAATAATCAGCTTAACTGCTAAGCTTAATCCTTCCTTTTAGCGATCGAATAGGATCCAATCTGGGGGGTAGTTTAGTACACGGCTCAATCATTTAAAATTCATCAAACCTGTGATTGGAACTATGCATCCTAAAATAGCCAAGGGAATATTATTTTTATCCAACTTTCTAGGATCATTTCGCGAGCTAGGGAGTTCCAACCCATCATATTTGAACTTATGGCCTGGCAAACATTCTCACAGGGGATCTGTTCATGAGAGGGGCTGCTCCCACCAAATTCCTGCAGACTTGGTTTCTGCCAAATGTTCCAGCCAATAGTACGATGGATTAAATAAATAACTTACAATAATAAAATATTATATTGAAATGGAGTTTATTTACTGTATTTTTAATAGTACTAAATTATATTTTGCTGGTTAAATCATTGCTACTGCACTATTTATTATCAAACTATATAAATATACTAGATTGATTTTGTCACAGCCATAGTTTTCCTGGGTGTGGCTTGGCCAAAGCGCCGCCACCTGGGGAAATCTGTCCTAAAGCCCTGCCCACTTGCGGTGATCATAGATTTAAATCTAATGATTGATCACAAGTGGGTGGTGGCACAGGAAATTGGGTCCAAGTGGGGTGTGGATGCCCCACACCCAATTTTCCCTCCTTTGACCTGCTGGTCATCAAATCCTGACCTCAAAGGAGGTTAGGTAACAGCTTACAGATACACCAATGGTGGTATCTGTAAGCTGTCTAAATATTATGTACAAGGAGGCCACCTATCAAGATGTACCTAAAGGCTTTAAGTAAAAATTTTCTCATCAAATTACCTTAGTAGTTTTATATTTTTCAAAATAAATTATCTTGCCTAATGGTACTTATTCCAATATTTCCTAATCAGATTTTTAATAACCAGATTACTAGATTCTGCCTTCTCTCCTCTGTGATTTCCTGGGAATCTTCCTCCTCCTGACAAAATGATTCCTGAAACCCACAAGATTGAATTCAAACCTATCTATGCTTCTGATTCCTTGACTCTAAGTCAAATTAAAAGCTTCTTGTTGTATCTGTGCATAATCTTCTGATGCATCTTTCCTTATTCACTCTTTAAGGGTTACTATTTCCAAGTAAACACACACCATCTCCTCCTCATTGGTGATTTCATCCTGATTTGGGCATACATTCACCATTTGATTGATTATAATGAGCTCCCACTCTACCACCCTGACAGATTTAAAGAATAACTTTGAATTATGGTATCACTCTTTGAAATGTTAGTCTCAAAACAACCAATCTTCCTTAAACATCCTGGAAAACCTATTTATTGTAAATTTTGCTATTGATGCTATTTTGATATGGCCTACAAATTGTGATACTTGCCAAGTCCTGGTTAAGTTTGCCATTGATTACAACAGTTGCCCCATTTCTGTAAATGGGTCAACTTCAATATCCACACATTCTGGATTGTGCTACCTTGGTTATTATGATCCCAGTACAATTTCAAACCTAACCAGCCCCTTGTCTATCTGTTCAATGATCCCACCCCCAATCTACTATATAATTAGAATTCTCACTCTAAATAAAGACAAGTTTATCCACATTTGTGTTGACTTTTATAATATTCAAGCTTATTCCTTTCCTTTTTGTCAAAAAGAAACTCTCTTTAATTTTTCCAGGAAATTATGATGCATTCCATTAATTTTACCCTGAAGGCTAACCCAAGGCTAGCTTCAAACCTCAAATTTTTTAAAATGGCTTCCCACTGTGTCTGTAAGACTTCAGACTTTTTCAATAACTTCTGCAGTCATATCAAAGTATGTGCTCAACCATCACCAATAAATTACTATTTCCCGGAGATACAAAAGATACAGCTCAAATTGAGACAACATTTTTTATTGATGAGCCTAAAAGGAGGATATTAGATTGCTTGAGAAAATAGAACTTGATGATTCTAATACATAATTCTAAGAAGAAGAGCTGCTAAGGAATTATGTTTAAGCAAGATTAACTCATAATTAAGAATCAAAAATATATTGTTAGAAATCAGATTCTAAAAGCTGGAATTGAGGGCTTTTGGATGACATCAGTTTTAGATGAAATGGTTCAGTATTCAGGGAAATATAAGCAATCAAAAATATTAGACAAGAAACAAACAATCAAAACAGAAGTCTTGGCATAAATATCAACAAAACAGGAAATATCAGTTGAGACTTAAGTTCTCAGTCCTGAAAGTGTCCTCTTGGATGTTGTCCCTAGGAGCCAAACACAACATAATGGTGCTCACTACAGGGGCTGTAAGCCCCTTGTTTACTCCATTCCCCCACACATTCTCTGGTCCTTCTCCTTTTGTTACTGAAGTGCCCAAGTCCCCTAAGGTTTTGAGGCCTCCCCTTGAGGAAGATATTACTGACTCTACTAAAAACACCTTTGGCAATTGTATTATTGCCTGGGCCCTTGTGGCCCCCCTCTTTTTTCTTACTTGACCTTGATCAAGCATGTTCTGATGCTTGTTCACTTTCCACACTGTCACAGTGGCTATGCACTCTATCCCTGGTCTCAGTCCTAGGTATGCTTCTGAAGACATACATTTATTCTTGCTGTACTTTAGGCTCCTGCATAGTTTAATGAAACCAAGGAAAACTATCAATGTGCTAGTGAAACAATCCCTCCAGCATGTCTTGGTGCACCACCAACTAGTGCTGGGTTCCCAAACCCAGCTACTATCTGCAGTGGCAACTGCCGTAACAAACAACCATGCTCAGAATATGGCCTATCAAGGATGGACCCACAGTCTCTTTGATTGTATCTCTGGCAATCAGTGTAATTCTTGGCTTCACAGAAATATCTGATTTCATCCCAAAAACCCTTCCCTCCTCTCTCCCAGGATACATCCAAGAGAAACTATATGAACTGGATGATTGTCATCCTGTCTGGCAAGGGCTGATTGAGGCCGCCCTCTTACAATATCAACCGGACTTTTTGACCCTGGTGGATGAGCTCAACCAGTTTTGGGAGCATACCAATGTCCAGCTAGAGAAGTTTGGAGCTTTTGTGGTTGATCAGGGCCACAAATCACAGCAACAATATGACTTGGACAAGGCGCAACAAGCAACACTCTGCATCAGGTTCAAATGTATGTTGATGAAAAAGTGGCTTCTGTGGCTTTGGTGCCACCCACCCCTCCTCCTGGAAGCCCTACTGTGTCTGAGGCTAAGCTTTGGGAGGCTATTGCTGAGCTCAGGGCCGCCACTTACTATCAGTTGTCTGCTGCCAATTTGCCTGCCTCTGAACCCGTCCCTGACCCCTGCATCACTATCTTGACTGATCAAGTAGCCATATTACAGGGTGATATTGCTTGCCTGCACCAACGTCTTTCAGATCAAGAAGACTCCTCTTCCAAATTTAATGGTGAGGACAAGGATGAAAAGGACAAAGTACAGGGTCTTGAAGATCATGGAAGCTGCCCAGGTCAAGAAGGGCAGCCACTGTCATGAATGACATTTCAATACTTGTATTGAAAACCTGAGAATCAAATACTGGGTCTCAGAAAAAGCCTTGTTATGACCAGGATAGATGGGATCCTACCAGACTGCCAATTGGGCCAAACCCTGGACCGCCAGAGATATCTTGCCCCAATCAAGATGAACAGAAACCTGCCAACCTGCCAGGCGTCAAGACGGGAGGTTCTAAATCAACATTGGAAACCCTGGAATCAAACCCTGACCCTCCAAAGGCTACTCAAGTCACAAAAAGTGGACAGGAACCCTCCAAATTGTTGAATTGCAGACCCAAGTTGTCAAATTACTCCAAGACCCATCAGACTCTTAAGGATTATTCCCCAAATGGGCACCAGATTGCCATTGACCGCGTGCCACCAAAGACCCAGATCTATGCTGAAGTTGTAGCTTGCCTAAAGGAGGTTAAAACAAGGCCTCCTGCCAGTCCTGCCAATGATCACCAGCTAATGCCAGCCTCCAGTCCAGAATGGGTAATACAATTTGACTGCTCAGGTAATGTGGTGAACAGTAGCGGCAGACTGAAGCATCCCCACTTCTGTTCACAGGAGCAAGCACAACTAGGATCCGCCTCCCGCAAAACCTGAAGACAAGGACCAAACCCTGCCAGTGAACTGTCCCCAAACCTGAAGTCCGCAAAAAGCAAAGAAGCGAACCCACCTGGTATAAGAACCCTGGCGGTATGGGGATGACCACATTGTCATTTTTGATAATAAAGTTTTATGAACCTTTGGTTTGAACAAATCTTACCTTATCTAGTCTTAGTGATCTTCCATCTTAACTCTGGCCAAGTAGACCATCAGGCAACTGCCCCATCCTGAGACCAACTTTCTGACCCTCCTCAGGCACTATACTGTCCCCCTGGAGCCCCCTTTGGACCTGTGCATTTTACTAAAACCAACCCAACCCCGCCTACTCAGAGTACAACTTGGAGACCATCCTCATTGCTGATTCCTTGGCAAGGACTAGAGAAACCAAATACATAGGATGCAAAGTAAAGTGGTACAAGAGGCCGCCAAGATTGTTCAAAGACAAGTGCAATTATCTGCCTGCCTACTTTGTCCCCATGACTCCGCCCTTAACCCTGCAACCTTACCACCCAAGGGAACCCCCCGCCGCCACCAAGACCACATCCACTCAACTGTTTGGAGTACTCTACATTACTTTGACGGGAATGGTAGATACTATGGTGCCCAACTCAGGGCCCTGGTCTTTGCTTGGGAAATCTGTATCCTATATTATCAAGTTAGCACTCATCCTATGGTGGGCATTACCCACTGGCCTGGCCTTACTCCGTCCTGAGTCAACTAATGCTTCTACCTATGCCTGGCTTCCTGAAAGCCACACATTAATTATGCTCTTGTATTAAAAACTTGGCTTCTGTGACTAATGTCATTGCAGATAGACAAGACACCCTAGAGAAGGAAGTTCAAAATCTCACCAGACTAACTGAGACCATGAACAAGAAGATCTCCCCTCTGGTGCCCTGAGCTGTTGCTATGAGCAATAAGATCAACAGGATTGCAGGCACCTTGGTTGTTCAGCAGATACAGATTGATGAGATTGGAACTGTGGCAACAACACCAGAGACATTGGAGACCAAAATAGCTCCATCTAGATACCTTATAAGTAAGAATCCATCCTCTGTGGGCCAGAGAGCCTGCTGGTGAGCCTGAGCTTGAATCTACCTCTACCATTGCAGCTTTCCTGACCATTTATTAGACTGCCATGAGAAGGGCCACCAATGGTCTTAAGAAGTAAATATACTTTCCTGCCTACACATACTTTTCAGGAATTCATTGTTCCTGAGCTCCTGTCCATTGTCACTTGATATCATATGAAGCGGTTTCTAATTAAAGAGTTTGTATTTGACCTTAGTCTGGGATGTAAAACAATGTGCCCATGCATATTGCCTTCAAACCTAAGGGTTGGATTATTGAGATTTTTTGCAAGTAGGAGATGGCTACAATAAATTATTGAGCCAGCTCGTTGAAAGAACTGAAATGTTAGTGTACTGAAGAAGATGACTACTAATTTTTGAAGGCAACCTCCAGAATTAACTCATACAGAATGGAACATCCTCCATGTTGACAATTTCAAAAATTGTTTTTGCTTGATCTTTTATAATTTCAATTAAAAGCACAAAATAAAAATCAAACATTGCTTCTATTATCAGTGTAAATTATTTAATCAAGAAAAAAATAATCTTTAATATTGAAAACAAGAAAAATATTTTTGAGAATTGTTTACATGGAGGATGTTTCATTCTGTATGAGTTAATTCTGGAGGTTGCCTTTTTGCAACGGTTAAAACAGTGGTTGTGACCTAGATGCAGAATCTATCACAATGTGATTTGGCAACAGTGAATAAGATTTATAAATTGTGGTTATAAAATTCTTAAAATTTAAAAGGACCACACTCAAGGGTAATGAATTAGAGCAAGAAATGATAGTTTATTGGGAATCAAAAAGCTGAATATTTATAGCCTTGTTAGGCTGGCATGATCTCAAAGGATATCTAGGAATATCTGAGCTATTCTCTGCAGTAGGGGTTGGGAAAGTTGATGCCTTTGAGGAATCAAGTGCCTTTGTAGTGGTTCTGGCTGAAGCTGAACTCTTGGTAGAGATTTTGGCAGAATCCATCCCGTTCAAAGCCTTATGACAACAGAAGTTAGGTTCATCAGTTTCAGGCATGAAAGATGGACCTGAGCCACTCACTGAGCCAAGAGGTCCGGCCTGAGACTCTGTATACATGCAATCTCTGACATCTGTCTCTTCCTTTTTTGGTTTCCCTTAGCCAACTGTGGTCGATGTTCATTAACCTCAACATAAACTTTACTTCCTTGGAACAGCTGAGATCATTTTTCATAGCACAAGAAGTTGAGCATTCCCCCCTTTAAGTGCATATTGTTTTTGTATACATGGATAGATACCTTTGAGCATCACTCTCAGCATCAATTGTATACTGTTTAAATTGCACCTCAAAAAAAGATACTTATTAGGTTTAAGAGCTTTTTGTTTTACTCTTAAACTTTCACTTTACTAGCAAATAATCTGATTCTCTATAATTCCCATTGGCCCATTGCGTTACCAGCTGAGAAATATTTGTAATGGCCCATGATCCACGACTCTTTATAGAAAAAACCCAATTGTTTAATCTAAACAGTATCCAGATCTTGAAATCAATTTCTTAGAGCAGTCTGCCAGCCTTAAATCTGGGTCCCATTACATCCTTTCAAGTTTAATTAATTGCTTAAGCCCACATTCCATTTATTACCGGTTATCTGGGGCTTTGATCCAGTTGCTTCTACTGACTCTACCACATTTTCTTTATTTTTTGGTATATATATTTTAGACCTTGAGGCGGTAGTCTATACCCATCTTCCTAAGAGCTTCTGATCAAACAAATTCATCCTGAAAGTCAACTCCAGCAATACATGCCACCTCAAAGAAATCGGGGTATAGACCACACTTAAGCTGGTCATCATAGCTGGCTCAGATTATGCAAAGCAAGACAGGTATAGAGAGACCCACAACTATGGTATCCCAGGCTAAACCGGATCAATACCGAGCATGCCTAGTGGATACCCTCAAGAGATTACCTAAGGATCTGACATCCAGGGGATATTCTGTAGCATATTAGATTGCTCTTTCTTTTGGGAATTTATCCCCCAAGAGATAGCTTGGCTGACAAGTGAATTCAGCCCTAATTCAGTGTCCAGATATTACACCAGGATTGGACCCTTGAATTGCATGATCTGGGTCTCCAAACGCCCCATGGCTGCCATGATTGGCATGGAGTGTATAAATTAGTTATATAACAATCTTGACCATTATTCAATGGATAGAGCACTCTCTTCTTAAACCCATCCTCTTAATTTGTATTATATGCTTGATGATTTGTTTTTTATTTGCCTGTTAGTGTTTTATTATTATTTTCCTTATTAAACTTATTAGCTTTGGCTGTGCTTTTTGGTTATCTGCCTTTGAGTTTGTCTTGGTATGTATTACTTGTCCTTGTTAACAGCTAAGTTGGCAGATAGTTAAAATTTGTTTTTGTCACGATTTTGGTTTGAGTTTATTTAATGCTATTGAAACAGTGGTATTATGCAGTCTGTTGGGAAGTTGGTTGGAAGAGCAGCATGCTGTTTGATGCCTCCATTTTATATTAGCTGCTGCTGATAGTTGTTAGAGCTTGGGGCCGGTTTCCTAGCTGGAGTGAGATTGATATTGAATAGCTTGCATGTAGACCTTTTTAAGCCTTTACTGGTTTCTTATCTACTTGGCCTGTAGGTTGGTTTAGAAATGTTGTTTCTTCCAAGGGTTTTCAGAGGTTGGTTTGGGTATTTGGTAAAAAACAAAGATTTATTTAACACTTGTTAAATATTCGGCAATTTTGTTTTAGCTTTAGCGGCTTGGAGCCGAAGCATCCCTAGTGACAAGTAGGGCTGCGGCGTCCCACCCCCGGACAAAGATATTCTTTTTTCTGGCATTCTGGAAGATCAGATTTAAAATCAAGTTTAAATAGAAAATATATTACCTTCCACATTTTCAGAAACTTCGGACAGAATCCGGGTTTTGTCCGGGGGCGGGACGCCGCAGCCCCAGTGACAAGGGTGTTTAGAAATGTATAGCAGGTATAATCTGTGGCGTAAATTTGTTATGACCAGGATGAGGGTGGGGTTGGCGAATCAAAATGTTGTAGGAATTTATAAAAGCGGTGAGGATTGGGTGATTTTCTGTTTGCAGAGAAAATAAGCTGTAGCTATGGGAGTAGAGTGTAAGAAGCTTCGAGAAGTTTCGAGAAGGTCGCAGGGATAGCTCAAGGATTTTAGAGCAGGTTGGTATTTTGTGGATCCAAAGCCAAAAGTGGCGGGGTAGCGATAGCTGGCGGGTTGGGGCGAAATTTAATTTGCCAACCTTGCCATGCTTCTTGAAAAGAACCCCGGTTTCAGGGTAATTTGGGCTGAGTGACCCCCTTGTCTAAGCGGCTATCCTGAAGAGCTGAGATTAAATTTACTGCTCCATCAAGTATAGATGGTTGGGTATAAAAGGGGTTGATTTGATTTTGGCTAGTGATTTAGAATGAAAACCAGCTTTAGAATTAGTAAGAAGCACGTTGCTTCAAGTGCCAAGCCAAAGTTCTTGGAGGGCATCAAGGTCTTGAACTCTCAAGGCCAGTATGTTCTGGTGAGTGACTTTTGGAAGAGGTATACTGTTGTTTTGAAGGTGATGCGTAGATTTGGATGCCCTCTGTGCCGATATGAGAGTCGGTTGCTATCGGAACTGAAGCCAGAGTTCAATGCTCTCAACATTAAACTGATTGCCATTGGATGTGAGGATGTTGGGTTGGATGACTTCTTAATGGGTGGCTATTGGGATTGGGAGATTCTAATCGATAGTGAACGCAATGTTCATACTGCCTTGAACCTGAAGAAAGTGTCGGTTTCTATGGGGTTTAAGGATCTGATGAGCTCAGCAACCCGTGCAGCGATTACCGCTGCCAACCAGTCTGGGATTGGCGGTGACTTCAAGGGGGATGGCTTACAACTGGGCGGGACATTTGTGGTTGAGAAAGGGACAGGAAAAGTCCTGTACGAGTATCGTCAATTGGGCGCTGGCTCTTACACCTCCCTGAAGGAAATCTACGAGTGCTGTGGCGGCGATCCAGACGAAGTCGAAGAGAAAGCCCCTGAAACCTGCATTACCTACGTTAAAATGACCAACTTGGATGTAAAGTGTACCTAATGCCCTTCGATTCAACGAGAGAAACAATATAAAACAACATTCTAACATAAAAAGGCTGCTAGAACCCCGAGTGTAGTCGATAGAGATATAATTACCCAGCAGATAATTGTTTAAAGCAAGGTTACCCCCTTAGCCATCCAACATCAAATTTAAAACCCAATCTATATATGAACATTAATCTCCATAATAAACCCACCTTTAGATTTTAAATATATTAATTTCAAAGCAAATCTCCAATCACTGTAACTATCAATAAAGATAAATACCAAATATAACTCCATCACTCAAGCTAGGGTTGGGACGGGCACCAAAATCAGCACAATTGGGTTTGTGACCAAGCTTTGCTGGTCACGACTGGTTCTGTGGCTTTGGCAGTTGGGCACAAATCATTTTGTAACCTTCATGTCACATCACAGTCCATGCAGATTTTTTGTGCTTTTGGGAGGCGGTGCAATGGTGATTTACAAACATCATATATTCAGCCTACAGGAAAACAGGTACAGCCAAGCCATCAGTAACATCAACACTAGTCAGGCCAAACTCAAGGCAACAAAAATTTAAGCTCACTGATAAGTGTTATCTTTTATCAGATATCAGAGCTGATAGTGAGATCACTACAACAGCTGTTCACAATTGCAACTGCCACATTTTGTGCCCTGCTCCTAAAGTCACAAAACAAATCTGCATTGTCATAACTGTGCTGCTTTAGCAGAGTTACACAGGGAAGAATGATTAGAAGTTAGGTAATATTCTTTATTGGGAGATAACTATTATATAGCTGTTGTGAATTGTGGATATCAGAAACATGATTGTGTTGATCATGTGGTTGGATGGTTAGGAGATGGCTTGATCCTGGTAATGAACCAAGCGCTAAATTGAGGCATCTACTGTGTGGGTCATAATTTGCTCATGTTGCTGTTTCTGGGAATTCAAGTTGACTGCCGCATTTGGCTATAGGTCACTGGGAAGTCAGATTACAGGTCACAAACCCGCTTAGTCAGAACCTTTCCAGGGATCAACCTCGTTGTTTGACACCCCCCCCCGGCTGAGAGTCAGCCTCCTCTGGCGGAAGGTCTGCTGGTAGGTTATCAGGAGCTTGGGCGCCATACTGCACCAGCTGTTGCTTGGTTGTGGGGAGGACAGTCTCACACTGTTTCTGGAGGGCCTTTGTTGGGAATTTTGACCAAGCAATGATGCCAATTATGACAGAGCCCATGGATTGGGATTGCTACAACCAAATCCATAAATTAGTAGTATAAAATAGGCAACTGTGGTAATATTGACTCCCTGGTGATTGACTCCCTGGTACTTGACACTTTGTTGAGTATCAGGGAGTTGAGTGCCGCATATGTGAATCTATTAGTATTTTTGGCTTAACTGATTTTAAGCTAATTTTTACTAGTAATTTAAGGGGTTGAAACCAAAAACCAAGGTTAAATTTACTTGAACTTGACTCCTTTTAATAATTTGGTTAGCTAAAATACCAATTTAAGGGGCAAGTTATAAGTAAATTTCCTAATACAAATGAAAAAACCTATGTTTGACACTCTAAACTAAAAAGTGACCGGTTCAACACTTTTTAAGCCAAATTTTAATTTAATTAATAAAATACATATGCGCTTATATAAAATTTGTTATTTACTATTATATTTTTATTATTAGTGTCCATAGTTGTTGATTAGGCTCCCAAGCACCACTATACTGGATTTAGTGGCATAGACATTAGTCAAATACCCCACTTGTTTTATATTATGTCATTCCCGGGTTTTTAGATTAAGTGGTGCCACATAAGTTAAGCCTGATTTATTAAGAGATTTCATATGTAATTTATAAAAAACTGAAACTTGACATCTTCTTTGTTTGACTCTATTCACTTGACACCTGATCAGTTTCGGATTTAACTAATCAAAGGCTCAGAATTAAGGCTAAATTAATATGTGACGCACTATGAACTCCACTCAACACTCACCCACTTGACACTTTAACTTGGAGATTAGTACAGAGAGCTTCTTAACGTTTTAACCCACACTATGGTAAATAAGTCACTCCCAGCTCCTCACAGCATAATATTATCACTAATAAACACCTTCCTACTCATTTACTTTTTTAACTTATGTTGTATTTTTTATTTTTGAGCATATGAAACTGCCTTGCTTTTGGGTTAACTTTTGAACCTGTTTTAAATTTAAGCAAGTTTTATATGTAAAAAACATAGTAACTTTGATTTTTCTGCTCAACTCTGGCATACTTGGCAGTGAGAATTCATCTTTTGCCAGCTGATTGACAGTGCCAAACTTGACGCTTTACTATGTTTTGAATTTTCAACTCCCAATAAAAAAATTCCACATAATAATTTTTTTACAATTATAATCTACTACTCTTCCTGCTACTCCATATAATTTTTTATACTTTTTTGATTTTTAATTATACTTTTACATTGATTTGGCACTAAGAATTTATGCTGAACCTAACATCTTTGATGCTTCATCATAAATTCACTTATTTTCTATGTTTTAACCTTTATATTGATAAGGAGCGCCTTTTGGGGAAGCTTCAAATATGGAATTAAGAAAGAAGAGAAGTATATTTTATTGGATAATACTTTAGACTTATATAGACTTGACTGTGGTGGGGATTTAGTTGGATCAAACCTAGGGGTTGGTCATGTGCTAGATGGGTTTGAGCCACTGGATACTTGGACGGTCAGGTGATATTGCTTGGTTACCATTCTCAGTATATCAAACGGTATATTGGAAGGGGACTAACTCAGGCAATGGCTGGATGTTAAGTAGGTTGGCGATATCCAGAATGCTTGTACATCCAAACCCTCAACACCCCCCTTAAGGGGTTACTCTGGTGCATCAGGAGGGGGCTTTGTGTTAACGGCTGCCGCCTGATGCTCCTGGAGCTGTTTGCTAGTTGGAACCAGTCTGGTCAAGTGCTCTCCTTTACTGAGGCGGAGACGGGTTCTATAGTATTTCTTGATAATTGGGTTCTTGGCACTTTGGAATTTTACTAGGTAAGTGTTGTGCTCTGGTCTGTATTTGATAACTCTTCCTGGTCCTCTGTGTACTGAGTCTAGTTTCTTTCTGTTGCCAGCTAGAATCCAGACAGGGGAGTTGATGGGAAGTGGTTCCTCTGTGGAGGTTATCTTTTGTGTCTTGATCCTCCTCATTTCAGCTATTTTTGCTTTGAGGCGGATGTGTTGTAGGTTTGGTGCTTGCTCTACTGTGGGAGGTTTCCCCGGGAGGATCTTTATGTAGGGCTGTTTGTTGCAGTGTGATTATTTCCGGCTTGTACCCGTAGGTTAGCTCAAACAGTGAATAGCCTGTCCCTTGGTTGATGCGGACTTGGGATACTAATAATGCATGTTTCACATATAGTGGCCATGTGTCTTTGGCTTTGTCATCCATTATTTTCTCTAGGGTCCTGATAAGGCTGCCATTTAGGTGTTCCACTCTACCGTTGGCCTGTGGCCTGTATGGAGAGGTTGTGGAGTGTTTAATGTTTTTGGATTTCAAGTTGTCATTAACTATGTGACCTGATAACTCTGTTGCTCCATCAGTTATGATGTAGTCTGGAGTGCCATAATTGGCTATAATTGCTTTGCTAATGAAACAGTTGATGGTTTCTGCTTTGTGGTCCTTTGTTGCCCAGCAGATGGGCTAGCGTGTGGCAAAGTTGATAGCTACAATTAAGAAACATTGGTTTGTCTTTGTTTCTGGGAAGAGCCCTACTACGTCTAGCCCCCAAACCTTAAATGGTTCAGGGTCTGGTACTGGGTTGACCATTGGCTGAGGAGCCTTTGTACTGGTGTATTTCTTGCACACTGTGCACTTTTTCAGAACATCAACTATATCCTGCTTGAGGTTGAGCCACCATACTATCTCTTTTAGTGTGAGGTATAGGTTGTTAGCCTTTGTATGGCCTAGCAGGCAGTGATGTCTTAGTATGGTATCAACTCTTTGTGCGAGTGGGATGTACGAGATATGTTTGACATTAATAATTTGGTATACTGTGCATTTGATACATGGAAGTACTTTTTGTTTCTTACTAATGTATTGTGGGTCAGTTGATGTGTTGAGGGGTCTTTCCCTTTGGTTTTATACTCAGTGTTGTACAGGTTTAGCCAGTCAGGGTCCAGGTGGTCAGGGTGATCCTCTCTAGGCTTACATAGTCTAGAGAGAGCATCAGCTGTGACCAGCTCTGCCCCCTTTTGTACTGGATGTCCAAATTAAGCTATTCCAGCAAGGACATCCATTTGGCTTACCGCCGTGCAAGTGTGTTCTGAGTTTTGAAATAGATTAAGGATTTATGGTCAGTTAGTACTTGGGTGTTTAAATATCCTTCTAAGTAACATCTCAATTTCTTGCAAGCGTGGTATATTGCTAGCAATTCCTTATTGTGTATTGGGTATCTCTTCTCAGTATTGGTTCATTTTCTGCTTTTGTACCATACTGGCAGGAAGTCTTGCTGCCCTGGCTGGCAGATGCGCAGGACTGCACCAATGGCGGTGTTGCTGGCATTTGACTCAAGCTTGTAGCACCTGTTATTATTAGGGATTGCAAGATTGGTGCTTCAATCAGAGCTTGTTTTAATAAATGGAAATTTTTGTCACATTATGGAGTCCAGATGAATTTCTTTTTGGCATTACCCTTGGTTAAGTCATTGATTGGTGTGGTTAGTTTTCCGCAGTCTTTGATGTATTTCCTTAGGTAAGCTACCATACCAAGAAAGCATCTAACTTGTTTAATGGAGGTGGGGTGTTGCATGTTATTTATGGTTTTAATTTTGTCTGAATCTGCTTTGATGCCACCATCAGAGACAATGTGGCCCAAGAACAGGAGTTCATTTTCCATAAATTGGCACTTACTTGGTTTTACGTAAAGTTTGTGCTTTGCAAGTTGATTGAGTGTCTTGCAGACATGCGTGAGGTGTTCCTCTTTTGTTTTTGAGAATATGATGATATAATCAAGGTAGCATAATGTATTTGAGAGACTGTTTAGTGCTTGGTTCATCATGGTGACAAACGTTACAAGGGCGTTGGTCATCCCAAAGTTCATTACTCTACATTCAAAGAATCCAAATTGTGTACGGAACACAGTTTTTGGTATGTCCTTTTCCTTTACTTCAACCTAGTTGTACCCTGAGGCGAGGTCAATTTTGGAGAAAAATTTGGCTCCTGAGAGTCTTGAAAACAGATCCTCTATGAGTGGAAGGGGATATTTATTCTTTACTGTGCCTGTATTTAGTGCTCTGTAGTCAGTTACTAGGCAAAAAGTTCCTTCCTTTTTCTTTACAAAGAACACTGCTGCCCCCATAGGGATTCAGACAGGCAAATGAATCCTTTTGCTAGGTTGCCCTCAATGTGTGTTTTGAGGGTTTGGGTCTCCATGGGGGAGAGTCTGTAGAGGGGTGCCGGTTTAGGCATGGCTTTACATAGGTCAATGTCATGTTTGACCTCCTGTTTGGGGGGTAAATCAGTGAGTTCCTCTTTGAATACATGAGTGTATTCATTTAGGAGTGCTGAAAGTTCTGGGCATTGGATCTTTTGTGTTTGTATGTTATTGAACTCAGTGTACCTCATTATGTGGAGGGTACTACCTTTGGTTAGATGTTCTGAGTCATCTTGGTTTATGGCCTGGACAAATACTGTGTCTCTTAGGATGAGGTCATTGGGTTCTTTGAGGATGTTAAAATTGACTCCATTGCGTTTGATGGTCATGGTTTTTGTTTTCTAATATACGCTGGGGTTCACTCGGGTGAGCCAGTTCATGCCTGCTACAATGTCGTAGTTTATGTTGTTCATGACAAGTCCTTTGATGGACGTTTGTATGCCTTGGAGGTCAATTCTGAAGGGAGTTGTTTTGCCTTCAATTAGAACTTTTGATTTGTCTGCCATTCTGGCGTATTTGAAGTTGGATTTGACAACTGGTATTTTGTACTTGGTTACAAAAGGTTTGCTAACAATAGTGTGTTGTGCACCAGAGTTGAATAAAATTTTATGTGTATGATATTTGTAAGTGCATGGATAGACAAGAAGTTGTGAGTGATCTTTAATTTTTAAGTTCATAAAAATGGAGGACTGCGGGACATGGGGAATGCGAGTAGCAAAGTTTGTGCCTTGGTACAATTTCTTGTCAAGTTGGGGGGAGACAGGGGAACTTAAGCCTGTTCCCCCTCCTCTTTTCCCTGTTCCTCTGTTTTGAGACCTTTGAGGTCAGAGAATGTGGGGTCAGATTCATAGTGGGTTGCTACTTCAGCATTGTTAACTTCAGCGGTGTCCTCTTTCTTGGGATGGGAGTGGTTTGCGCTTTGGCTGTGATTGTCATTGTTACAATTGGAGTTGCTGTTGTTATGGTTGGTATTTTGGAGTTTGTTTCCATTGGAGTTTTCTCTGCAATTGCCGTTTGAGGAGTGATTGCCATTGTGTGCAGCATATTCCATGTTTGCGCGTTTTTCTGTGCGCTTGGCTTCTGCAATGAGCGCGGGCATGGAGGTATTAGCCTCTGGGCGGATGAGGGAAGCAACAGAGGGGTTCATTCTGTTGATGAATTAGGCTCTGGTATGTACATTTTCAGCTTGTGCTGGGTTTTGGATCTTGCGACGTATTTCCTTGAATTTGTTGGTGTAAGCTGCAAAAGTGGTCTTCTGAGGAAGATCACTGAGCTGTATTGCCATGTCTTGGAGGGATTCAGTGACGCAGAAATTGTGGGTGATGTATTCTTTGAACTCTTCCCAGTTGTCAAGCTGATTGTTGGTTTGTGAGCCAACCCAGGTGGCAAACCAGTTATCTGGGGCCTTGTACAGGCGCTTGCTGGCTTCCTGGGCCCATTTTTCATGCAGGATGCGGCTGGCGCAGAGTTTAGCGGCTGAGTGGTCTAGCCAGTTGATGATGTTTTCTTTGTTTTTACCAGATAAATTATTGATACCAATGTACTTGGTGTTAGTAACTTCACCTGTGATAGGTGATATTGCGTTTGTTTGTGGTTGAAGAGAGTGACTGTATTGAATGATCTTGGCACATGCTTTGAGCATGACCAGTCCTTCAAATACGGTGCATCCACTAGGTATATCCTCATTGATGTTGTGGGTGCAGAATTATGTCTTCCAGGTATCCTGGGATGTGGCCTGGTTGAGTACATGAGCAAAGGTGGGTTTTGGTCAGTCATTTTCTCTCTCATGGGCGTGAAAAACAGTAGCTGCTACCAGTGATAAGTAGCGCCTTTTGGGGAAGCTTCAAATATGGAATTAAGAAAGAAGAGAAGTATATTTTATTGGATAATACTTTAGACTTATATAGACTTGACTGTGGCAGGGATTTAGGTGGATCAAACCTAGGGGTTGGTCATCTGCTAGATGGGTTTGAGCCACTGGATACTTGGACGGTCAGGTGATATTGCTTGGTTACCATTCTCGGTATGTCAAACGGTATATTGGAAGGGGACTAAATCAGGCAATGGCTGGATGTTAAGTAGGTTGGCGGTAGCCAGAATGCTTTTACATCCAGACCCTTGACAATATCTATACTTTGAGTTTCTATTTTGCTTCTATTTACTTTGTTATGTTTTTTTCTTGATAAATAAAACTTTATTTGCATACTTTTCATTTAACTTTTACTTTGCTTTACCTCTTTGTTTCATATCTTTCACACTATTTTATTTAAAAAACTAAACTTTTCTTTAGACAATATCAAACAAGAACAGCCAACAGCCCAAGCGCCAAGCCTCCAAGGGCTCCAAAGAAACTTCCTTCACTCCCAAGCGTGTCAAGAAGTCTTCAAAGGCAAAGTCTTCAACCCCATCTCCTCCCAATCCAACTCCATCCCTCCTGCTCCTCCCCCTCTACCCTCATCTTCCACATCCTCTTCACCTTCCCCCAAAAATTTCTCCCCCAATAAATCTGATGGTGATCTTACTGACCACTCCTTTTACCACTCAGAGGCTGACTCCAATCCCACCAAGGAGCAATGTACCAAGAAGTCAAAGGCTTCCAAGAAGCCCACCTCTTCTTCTGATAAGAAAAAGGAGGCATTCAAGCAGGCCTCAAAGAACCCTTCCCCTCCCCCTCCTGATGGCTCTTCTCCCCCTCCCGCATCTGATCCCCAAGATGAGACTGAGGAGTACTCTAAGAAGTTCAAAGCTTCTGGTCATGTGGCTTGGGATCCAATGGCCATCCACAATATCTGCAATGTAGACAGAGAGTTTAAATTCCCCCAGCGCTCCCCCCATTTCCCCCCCAATTATGTCTGTAAAGAGTGGCCCTGGCTATGTAGCTGATAACTACATTTTTAATTGTAACAATCAAAAGGCCAAACCAAGAGAAAGCACTTTGTCTGTGAGGATAAGACTTGCAGGGCCTGACTAAACACTGAGGTCTGGGAGCAAGTAACTGCAGAGAAGGGGGAGCACTCTTATGAGCCCCCCAATCATCTTATAACCCAGATGTTAAAATGGTACCTGTTTCAGGTGATCCCAACATCCTCTCACCTACAGGCATCTGATCTGGCTATTAAAGTCCTGCAGCACTTAAATTCCAACAATCTCAAGTTAGTGCCAACTCAAGAGCAGTTGGTTAAGTTCATAAGCAATAAGCGTATCACTGCCAATCCCCCTCCCCCCAAGGCTTCAGACGTCCTCTTGGAGCTTACGCTCACCCACAAGCTCAAGCTTCTTCTGAGTGGGGAGTGCTTCCTCCTCCATGACAACAGGCCCACCACCAAAGACTGTATAATTTGCTACTCAACTCAGCAGAATCTGATAAAGTTGAAAAGGGCTTATACCTGGCTAGTTGATGGTACCTTTGCCACTTGCCCCCAGATGTTCAAGCAGCTCTGGATGATCCATGCCCAGATTGACATCCAGGTGATTTCACTTGCATTCTTTCTTCTCCTGGGGCCACCAAGGCCCTTTACATCCGTGCTTTTACCATCCTCTGACAAGCCCTTTCCCTCCTTCCTGACAACAACAATGCCAAGAAGACCCCACCCTACACCCATGCCAACCCTCCTGCCTCTGACAAAGACCAGGCCACCCTGGACTTGGAGGAAAAGGTAAGGCTGAGAGCTCTTGGGCCTACCATGTGCATTATGGACTTTGAGCCTGCTCAGTTCAATGCATTCAAGCAGCTTTTCAGCAGGGAGGTGCAGGGGTGCCAGTTCCACTACGCCAAGAAGTTGTTCGGAATGTTCAGGCCCGTGCTGAGCTGAGTAGGTTGAGCCGGAAGGATACTTTGGACACCTGCAAATTTGTGCTGGCACAATTTAGTGCCTTGGCTTTTTTAAAGCCAGAGCACACTACAAAGGGGTTCAAGGTTCTCTCAAAGAATTCTTACGTAGTTAAGCACTTGGAGTTTAAGCTTTTCCTTGAGTACTTTGAGCCCCAGTGGATTAGGAAGGTTGTCACACAAAGGCAAGGCAAGGCCTGTGCCAAGGCCAGCTGGAATGTGTACCATGTGGCAGTGAATGATGAGCTCAAGACCACCTCAGCTCTAGAGGCTTATCAAAAACACCTCAAGGCCAAATTTGGGCTCCACCCAAAATTCAATAAGTTTTTCTCCCTTCTGCAGCACGAGAAGGAGAAAACCATCTCCAAGCTGCGTGACTTGGAAAATTGCGTCCCCCCACCAAGCCCACAACCTGTTCCACCCTATTCACCAAGGCCATTAAAAATGTGGCCAAGCATAAATACAAGGCCTCAGAGATCAAGCAGCAGCTTGAGCTCATTGCAACTGCTCTCCTAGAAGGGGCCAAAATGAAGAAGGGGAAGAATGGGGAGGAATAAACTTGCTTGCTTATATGATTTTTACTTTTTAGTTTTGATCAATTAGTTTTTAGTTTTGATTTTTCTATTTTTTGATTTAATTAGATAGCACTGATTATTTTATGTATACATGGTAAGTTTGAGATGAATAGTTACAGTTGAAAGTGAATGAAATATCTTAATTTTTGTTAATTTCCTAATAAAACAAAAGAAATTCATATTTATACTTATATGAACTATATCAAATAAATATTAATATTTCTTCATGTTTTGCATAACTTTTATTTTTTGTGTTTTTGTTTGTTTTTGTTTCATTGGAATTTTATTTTTAATGGTAATCAAAAATATTTTTATAATGAAGAGTATAAATTACATATATAAAATGAGAAATAGTTGCTTATTTCTCCTTATTACTATTAGTTAAACCACACTTTTTATTGCATTTTTGAGCTTTCTGAGGTCATTTTAGTATACCATAGCTGTAAGGCTTAATTTTTTATATTAAAAGTTTTCAGTACATCAAGATCTGTTAATTAAAAAAGTGTCAATTTCCAGTTGCCAATCAGGGAAAAAGCTGAATTCTCACTTTACTATAGTGTTGACTACCAGGGAGTCAATCACCAGGGAGTCAAAATTACCACAGTTGCCATAAAATACAGTGATGCCAATTATGACAGAGCTTGCAATATGAATTTCAGCTACCAAATAACATAAATTGGTGGTGTAAATCATATGCATATTCAATCAGCAGTAGCCTGCTGACCTGAACTTTAAATTACACAATGATAAGCGCCGCAGAAGCACTAAAAAATACATGATTTGCCACTGCGCCACCTTGGAAAATACACAGGCACTGCAGCGCCGCCTAGGGCTGCGTCAGATTTTGGATGGGTGGCTCCTTTTTAAAAAGAAGCCACCTGTCCAAAATCCAGAAACAATTTCAAGATAATCTTCTTTGAGAAGATTATCTTGAAATTGTTTAGTAAAAGTACACATTCCAGAATTTAAATTTCCAGATTTTTTTTTAAATAAAAATCATCTTTTTTTGTCTTCATATTTAAAAAATTAAACAAGTTTAAATTTGAAATTTTATTTTTTAAAAAAATATTTTTTATTTTAAACTTTATATAGAATCCTCTAGATTCCAGAAAGCAAAAAGCCCTCTAATACCTTCTTTTTTTATAAATTTTGGATTCCCCTACAGTGGGGGAATCCAAAAGAAGTAGACAGGGAAGGGACAATGGGACAATTATGGCAAATGCTGTAATCATCCCTTTTTTAAGCCAACGCAGCCCTAGCGCTGCCTAGCAACTAAATTAGGCGCCAAAGCACCAAACTACTTTTACGTCAAGCGCCGCCGTGCCAACTGAAAATTATTGCAAGTGTCGCTTAGCAAATATTGCAGGCGCCAAGGCGCCGTTTTACTTTTACATCAAGCGCTGAGGCGCTGGGTTCAATTCCTCATAATCTCAAATTCCCATATTTATCACATTAATAAACATTAGGCTTGCAGTATTTTAGGAAAGTAGGAAGTGATCCTGAAGTAACTAAATTATTTCATACCAGCAAGGATCACCTGTGCTGGGTGATGATAAAAATATTCTATTGGTTGACGTGCAATAAGCGCCAAACCTAGATTAATAATTACCCAAATTAGGGGGGTGTTATAATGTCCTAGAAGACATTGCTAGCAGCCCAGGGATTAATCTTGGCAGAAGGTATGAGAATAATTAATCACTCAAAATAAAAATAAGCTTTTACCTTGAACCATCTGGGATATATCTTTAATCTGGTTAACCTTTATCCTAATCCTTAAGTGCTTTTGCGCAATCAGAAGCTGTTGCTGGATAATGATCCTGGTTTCATTCAATCCTGGCCCTTCTGATACAATACTACTCATATCCTCACATATGACTGTATTCAAGCAGATGTCTTGTGCCCTATAATCTCAAATAATTGTGACACTGTAATGCAAAAAGTGCAACAGCCTTGCAGGGTTGTAGCCGGTCATGGTGTAAACCCTTATCCTACTTATGCTTGCCCAGCCTGTGTACTAGGTAAGTGTTGTTGTTGTTTACCTTCAACACAATGATGGGGCCCATCTTCTTGGGCTGTAGTTTATTCTTGTCTGTGTTCATCACCCATACTTTGTTGCCAATTTTGTGCCTTGCTTGGATTGGGACAAACATTTCTTGATGGTGTTTCTATTACCTTTCCTTTTGATCACTGTTGACATGGAGTATTAGGGGATCAGAATCAGATGGTATCTTTTTGGGTATTCCTAACTTGGGCCCAGCCAGTGCTTGAACAATGTTTGATTGCATTCTATAGACAAGTTCAAAGGAGCTCTTTCTGGTGGATCTTTTCACCTGAGTGCAACACACAAGAAGCACAGCCACCAAATGTTTGTGCCACTCCTCAGGTCTCCCAGCAGTGAGTTTGGCAAGGGCCTGTACAAGGCTCCTGTTCAGCTGCTCTACCCTGCCATTGACCTGAGGAGGGTATGGTGTAGTCACTGTGTGTTTAACCCCATTCTTTATAAGGTAAAAATTGATATCTTCTGAGGTCCTCTCTTTGCCTCTGTCAGTTATCAGCAGTTCTGGCTTTTGGAACTTACTGATGATTTCCCTGCCAATAAATTGGCGGACATCATTGTCAGTGTGTGCCTTAACAGCTTGAGCTACTGGCCAGCAGGTAGCAAAATTGATGGTGGTGATGGTGTATTTGTTATCATTATGTTTCCTTGGCATTGGGCCTACAATGTCAAGAGCCCAAACATTGAAGGGTAGTTAGGTTCAAATGGGTAATACTGACTGTGGGGGAGTGTCACTTTTTATAAATTTATCATATAATTCCCATTGCTCAAGGGCTTCCTGCACATCTGGATACAGAATTGGCCACCAGGCCTTGTGTTTTAAGAACTCATAGAGGTTTCAGCTCTTTTTATGGCCTAAGTCTTGGGGGTATAACAAGATAGTGTCAACTCTTTGGTGCGTGAGGACACAAGGGATAGTTACCCCATCAGTCAATTTACAATGCAACATCCCGTAAAAATATGTGAATAAGTGTTTGTTATTGATAACTGTATCTCTGGTGATGTCTGTGGTTCCTGGAGGAAAACCTTTGTTTTTAGTTCAAAGTATCAGGAGTGGCCAGTCTGGGTCAAGGCCATTTTTGCCTCTGGAAGCCCTCACATATAGGCGCAAGAGGGCATCAGCCATGACAAGTTCTGGTCCAGGTTTATATAGGATGTTCATGTTAAATTGCTTTAGGAACATCATTAATTGAGCTTGGTGTCTGGAAAAGTTGGCTTGGGTCTTGAAATATATGAGAGACTTATGGTTGGCTAGGGCTGTGAATTCTTCTTGGGAAACAGTGGCAAACTCAACTGTAGGAATGAAAAGTGATAATTCAAAAGTGATAATCTAAAAGTGGCCATGCCAACACCTTTTAAATTTTCAGAATGACTTTTTATAATAAATCATCTAATTTTTCTTGACTTTTTCAGTTAAGAAAATGAATAAAGAATATTTTATACTACCATAATAATTTTTAATTCTAGATAAGTTGTTTAAATTCAATTTTGAAACTTAAAAAGTGTTGATATGGCCACTTTTGGATTCTCACTTTTGAATTATCACTTTTCATTCCTACAGTCAAGTTTGCCACTGTTGCTGCTTCTTGCTGTTCTAGATAACAACACCACTTGACTAGGCAATAGAAAATTACCAGAAGCTCCTTGTCATGGATTAGGTAATAGAACTTTCTGTCTGTAAGCTTACACAACTCATAAGCTAAAGGTAGGTAGTTGCCTGAGTCTGTTTTTAGGCGTAGTACACCTCCAATAGAAGCGTCTGAGGTGTAAGTCTCTATCTGGGAGTTGTTATCTCTTCTTGGGTATTGCAGTATGGGGAAAACATCAGTTTATCTTTCAAGTGGCAAAAACAAAGGTCTTGTTGGGGAGTCCATACAAACTTCAACTTGGCGCCTGTGATGGCGGATAGTGGCACAATAAAGACACTACAGTCTGGAATGAAGCGTCAAACATAGACTATCTGTAAATTCACTTCCCCCTTTGACCTTGGATAGGAATTTTTTCTCCTGTTGTACAAAGAAATCCACTCAAAGTCCAGCTAAAATCACTCAACTCACTCAAAGATTTAGCCTACACTGTTGATGAAAGATCTGTAGTGGCATACCCTGTGAATGCTTCAGCCTTCACTGCTCCTCCCATGGAGGAAACCCTGATGAATTTGGACTATTTGCTGGCCTGGTGTCAACTGTTATTGAAGAGCATTAGAAGCAATCAACCAAGGGACGCTACATCAACAGTCACAAATTTGAATGATTCACAGTTGTTTGGAGAAAACACCAGCCAATCACATGATACTTTGGAAATTAGCATGGAACCTGCAAACCCCCCTGGCTTGGATCAGCAAATTTTCTCTTCTAGCCAATTGAACTCAGGCCAGGTGATCATGTGATCTCACTTTGCAACCCTCACTCCTTTTCACAAGGCAAGGGGACTTTCATTCCCCTGCTTGTTGATTCTCTAATTCAATTAAAATTAAAAACTTGTTGCCTATATTTTCTTTAAAATTTTTGGTTGGGAACTCTGCCTTTGGGTTTCTTATACGCTCTAAGAAAGTGTTAGTTGTTTACCTCTTTGATCTTACCTCTCTTTGGTTCAGTTTGAACCTTGTTGTCTTTCCAGAGTCTCTTGAAAGAAGTGTTAGTGTATAGCTATTGTTGTACTTACGCTTGCTTTTAAAAAACTGATTAAATCTCAAAATTCAAGTTAATTATATATATAAAGCTTACTTTTATTTATTATTTTCCTTGTTTCTGTTTAATTTTGAGTCCGTCTTTGCTTTGGCTATGAAAACAAGACTCCTGAGACCAACTTGAAGCTATACTTCAGTCCTTAAGTTTAGGTTTGCTTTGGCTACTTGCTGGTGCACAAATACCAGTTAATTTTACTACTTTGTGGGCCCAAAATTGTGCCATTGAACTCCAAATTTCTTGGAAAATATTATTATGATCCTCCCAGTCATTAAATTGCAGTTTTTTCTTTGGCTCCCTTTATGCTGCTTCTCTGGTCTACTTCCCCCAATTTTTAGTTGCGCCTCTCCTCTTCAGCCTGCCTTGTGAGTGATTATCCCGGTGGGGTTCCTGTCCACCAGTCCCCAAAGTGTGTCCTGGGTTGTAGTCAGGGACCGGCTGGAAGGGTTGTCATTCTCTAGTAATAGAAAATGTATCTCAGAAATATGTATAGGGATCAAAATGGGCTTTTATTTACTCTCAGAAGGAAGATCCCCTTAGAAACCTTCTGGTATATGGCCCGGGGGTCAGGGAAACAATATGAATTTGCCAATACTTGGAGTCCTCCAACAATATCTTGGACTCCTTGTACTGGCTTTGGACTCCTGCACCTTAATCTTGGACTCCTGCGCTGTGCTTAGGATCCAGCTCTTTGTTTCAAGCTCTGGCTCCTTAATCTTGGGCTCCTGCTTCTTTATCTTGGGCTTCTGCTCTCTGTATAGCTCTAGTGGACTTGGCGTTCCACTTGTATCAATCCCATCAAGCTTCTGCTGGCAATCAAAAGGCCTTAAAAAACCTTTTGGTAGAAACTTAAGAGACCTGAAAAAGATCCTGTAACTTTCCAACTAGCCCCCTTCTCATAGTGTCCTTTTCTAAAAAAATTCCGCCTTCAAAATGGCTTTCTTCACAAGCCTAAACCATTGCTGCTCACCTTTTCCTATAATAACTTAAGCTTACATACTTACTTTCCCAAAAGCTTAAAGTATCAATTCACTGTTTTCTTGCTTATACTTTAAGCTTTTGGCTTCTAACCAATCATATTCATCAGTAAACCTTCCAGAACTCAACCAATAAATGCAGAGCGCAGAAATAGACCATTTCTGAAGTTCCACTGGGATCCAACTAGGAAATCAATTTCCACTGCTCAAACCGCTCAAATCAACAACTCTTCACGCACCAAAGTGTTAACCAGTCCATTATTCCAGCACCATTCACTCAATCAACTTCCAATAAATTTACAGTTCAAACACTGCAACTTATTTCTTCTTTCTTTTCTTTTATTTATATGATAATTAATTACATCTTCATATCATATCTTTTTGCAGCATTAATTAATTCTTTTACTGCTTCTTCTTTATAAACATCTCCACTCTCAAGAGTTCAAAACAAGCATTCTAGCTCCTGTATACAGTCTGGCTAGTCCTTCTAAGCCATCTTATATCTCCATAGCTAGTCCTGCACTATCATCTTCTGGTCCTTCACCCAGTTCTTCAACCACATCTTTCAGCTTTTCAATTTAACCAGCAATCAATCCATCTTAGTCAATAAACAGACTATTCCAGGCTCCAGACATTCCATTTAATCCATCAGACCTACAGCTACTTCTGCATCCTGATCTTCTAATCTTCTGGCTGCTCTTACACCATGATCAGCTTATCCTGAATCATGATCAGCTAATCTAGGAACCACCTTGGTTCCACCTGAACAAAGAGCCCTTTTGGTCCCAAACTTCAACATGAACCAATAGTCCCTCAACTAGTCTTCACTGTGATCATACAGTCCTTCTTACTAATCTTCTCTGATGATCCCATGAACCACCTTGGTTTTTTATCTCAGTCCCCGTTACCAGAACCTGTAGACCCAGGCATGAGTCTACATTGAACTGGTGTTTGACTGGGCCCTCATAAGTGGCAATTCACTTAGGCCATCCAACCATATATCATTGGAGTCTATACAGTTGTCTTTACTCACCCAGGTGATTAAGTCTGAGCTTTCAGTTTCAAAGTAATCAGCTTTACTTCCCAGAGGCCTGATCACACCAAGTTCTGCAGCTGCTTCCCTGAGCAAACCGCCTTGGTGACACCCCCAAGCAAATCTATGCCCTCCAATGTTCACTTTGGGATCTCCCCAAAGCTCCCATAGGGACATAAACGAGGACACCCTACCATTCTGTTAGGTAGGATGCTTGCTCACAGACCTCCTGTAAGCGTATCAGGGTGTGTAGAGCTCTCAAAGCTCATCCCCTCCCTGGCAGCCCGTGTTACCCACCAGGGGTCCAAAACTCACAGCCCTGGTAGGCAAGTCCCCTACCATGCTGGCATATACTTCTACCCTGGCAGCCTGTGCTACCCGCCAGGGTCTAAACATCATCCAGCCTGAGCAGCACACACTACCCATCAGGCTGGATCACTCCCCACCCCAAGCAGCTAAAGTTCCCTGCTGAGCTATCTCATTCCTCACCCCAAGAAGCCTCAGTTTCCTGTTAGGTGAGGACCTCTAGCCCACAGCAGCCAATATCTTCTGCTGGGTGGAGACAACATCTGCCCCTAGTAGTCTTTACACCTACTAGCTAGGCATTACCTTCCCTAGTAGCCATCATTCCCTACTAGGCCTCTAACTTCAACAAACAACCAAACTTTTACTTGGCCAACATTAGCCCCGCCTGCAAACCACTAAACATGTAGACCTTCACAACCCCTCTAGCCTTTTGCTTTTCACAAGTGATCTCCTCACTTCCAGGGAGGCTCTAATCAAGAGTATGACTTTCAATGACTTGTATCTGTACTATTCCAAGTCCATCTTACTTGCTTCCAGCACCAAGGAATCTCCTCCTCTTCTTTCCTGCTGCAGGATGATACTGATTCTGTCACCCTGCTGGAGACAGAGGTCCTGGCTCTTGCCCCCTCTTATGCCCCTTGGTTGGTCACCGGTCTTGGGTTGATTGGATTGAACTCCTACTTCCCTCAACTGTCCCCAGTGTCTTCCCTCTGGTCCCCTCTTAGAGTGTCTGTCCCAGTGATTCAGTGGGAGGCAACCAGGTGGTTTGTCTCCCCAGGATGGGAGCTGAACTTGATTGGTTTAGCACCTCTCTCTCACACTATCATCCCAAGGAGGGTACAAAGCTCACTCTTGTCTTTGGGCGGCAGCATCTTACATATGTCTTAGATCTTATAGGCATCTGGTTTGATGCCCTCCTTTGACGCCACATTTTCAAGAAAGGGGAACTGTTTGCAGTTAAATTGACATTTTGATGGCTTTGCAAGGAGTTTGTGTTGTGCCAGGGTTACAAATACTGCTTATAACTCCTTGTGGTGTTTTTCTACCAAGGGACTATAAACAATTATATCATCCAAATACACTAGTGTGTGCTTACCAGTATGGGGTGTAAAAACCTCATTTATAAAGGTGACAAAGGTTGAAGGCATGTTTGCCATTCCCAAATTAAGTACCATGCACTTGTATGAGATTTACTTGGTTCAGAAGGCAGTCTTGGGGATGTCTTCTTCTTTGATACAGATTTGGTTATACCCTGCAGTCAAGTCAATATTTGAGAAGACAGTTGTACCACCCAGGGCATTGAAGAGATCATCAATAAGTGGAAGTGGGTAACAATTCTTGATGGTGACTTCATTTAGGGCGCAATGGTCAGTTACAAGGCAAAGGGAACCATCCTTCTTTGGCACAAAAAACATGGCAGCACCAAAGGGAGACTGTGAGGGGCGGTTAAGCCCTTTTTCCAGTGTCTCTTTGAGGTAAGCATGGAGGGTGCCATCCTCATTTAGTGTGAGACGGTAGATAGGGCTTGCCTTGGGTACTGCTCCTTTGAGTTAAATGGAGTGCTGTATGTGTTTTTCTGGTGGCAAACCTGGTAGAGCCCCCTTGAATATTTCTGGATGGCGGGCTAAAAATCTCTCTATCCTGATGTGTAGTGGTATCCTGGTGGTCCTTGAAGTGTATAATCTTGTACTGGCAGGAATACCAGTCAATTGCCTTAAGTTTCTCCTTTTTGTTGAGGGTTTCTGTAATGAGTACAAACACATGGCCCAAAGAAGTTGATCAACTGTGTCAGGTAGATTTGATGGTTGACTCTTTCTTGTTTACGGTTAACACTGAGGTGACCCAATCTAGGTATGAATTTTTCTTTCTCATCCAGTCCAGGCCAGGTACCACATCAAATATGAGAAAGTTTATGACAGGTCCTTGGATGGTGGAGTGGAGGTTATTTAGTATGATGAAAAAGGGGAAAGCTTCCCAAGTCACAGCAATGTGATGTTCATCATCTAAAACTACATTATTAATCTGCAAAGTATTAGTGGCTATCATGAACTTGTTCACAAAGTTGCTATTGACAAGGGTGTGGTCTGCGCCTGAGTCCAAGAGGGCTGAGTCTGTGGAACTTTGAAAGTAGAAATGATAGGATATCAGTTTATTGGAATGTCTGACAATGGTGTAGAATACTGGATCTTCTGAGGGGACCTGGATAATATGACATTGATCTATGTCCTCCAGATAGTATTTCTCATTTGGAAATGCAGAAGGTTGGCAGGGAGAGCTTGGCTTGCTTAGTGCTCTCCCCGGGGGTTTCCCTTGTTCTGGGTATCCTTGGTACTGGTAACTCTGAAGTGGGTGCAATTGGACTGGTCATTGTTCCTGTTACTATGGCTATTAGAGCCTGAAGGTTTTTTGTGTGTGTTGTTAACATTGTTAGGTGGAGGGCTGTTGGAACTTTCCATAGAGTGGGAGTTTTTAGGTTTCTCCCTTTTCCCATTTTGTGCCTTGTATAGCACATTAGTTGTTTGCTCTGCTTTCTCCAATTCATAGTACAAGCTCTGCAGATTGGTTACTTGGTCCAGGTTCACATATATCATTACATGTGGCTTGAGGGCGCCATAGTACATGAGGTGTGTGGCTAGATTATCAAAGGCCATATATGAAGAGGCTTGTAGGCAGAGCTCCTTGCAGGCTCAAGTAAGATCCTTTACTGTACCAGTTTGGGTTAAGTTTTTTACTTGGCATACAATCATGAGGGCTGTGTCATTCATCACAAATCTTGCCAGAAAAGTCTCATTTGAAGGTGTCCCAGTCCTTCTTGGTATGGTCTTTGTGCCATTTGTTGCATCAGGTGCCCATGTTGTAGGTAAGGCAAATGGATATCTCTGGGTTTCAAAAACGCGTGAGGCATTCCATTTCTGTTAGTTTGGTGTGATCAGATTAGATCCATGCAGTGGCGTTGTTGTCATTTGCATCTGCAAATAATTCTAGGGCGGCACTGCACAGTTGTTGGGCTACGTGGGTGGGCATAATGCTTTTATCAACAACTTGGGTTATGGTGGTAGGGGTTTGGAAAAACCCCTGGGCTGATAAGGCGTTGAAGGTGGGAATCAACATCATCATGTTCTGGTATAGTGCATATCCTTCTGGTATAACAATCTCACATGTGTAGGGAATCCAGTCCACAGGGAGTCCAGACATAATTCTTTTGTATATTTTTTGATTTCAGCAAATACAGACAACAGGAGAAATTTTGAAAGGAAAGGTAGGATGGAGAACCTGCCTGTGCTACTAATGTCGTAACTGTGCTGTTTTAGAGTTACATGATGGAAAATGATTATAAACTAGGTAATATTCTTTATTTAGAGATAACTATTATATAGCTGTTGTGAATTGTGAATATTAGGAACATGATTGTATTGATCACTTGGTTGGATGATTAGGGGGTGGCTTGATCCTGTTAATGGGTCAAGCGCTAAAATGAGGCATCCACTGTATGATATCATCATTTGCTCATGTTGCTGTTTCTTGGAATTCAAGGTGACTTCTGCATTTGACTATAGATCACTGGGAAGTTTGATTAAAGGTCACAAACCTACCCAGTTAGAATCTTTCCGGGGGGTTGACCCCATTGTTTCAACAGCATGAATTGTGATGTGACTAAGCACAATCTCACGTGAGTTTGTATTGTGTCCAATCATAAGTATGCAAGCTCTTCCTTTCAATTGAAAAAGTTATTTATATATTTTTCAATTGGTGTTTTACTATAATTATCTAAAGCAAACTGTGGTACAATCAAAGCTATCATTTTGATATAATGACAGATAAAGCTTTATTAAATTACAGATAAAAATAAGATACAACAACAAAACTTGCTCTAATTTTACATCCTATGCTTTGCATAAAAATGATATCATATGTCTCATCTTTAAAAACAGCTTTAATTTTACATCCTGTGCCTTGCACAAAATAAAATTATCTGTTTCATATTTGAAACCCACCTTCCTTTATCTTTTGTGATCTACACAATAGAGTGAGGCACAAATTGTTGCCATGTTGCGGCAAATGCAGATTATTTTTTGAATATTAAAAATTTGTTAATCCCCAGATTTGCCTTTAAATATCCAATCATCTCAAATAAAGCTTTGTCTCTTGGTTAATCAAATATTACCAATATTTAATGTTTGTTGTTTACCACAACAACCTATTCCAAAAGGTGTGGCACAAATCCACCCAGAGATTTTTTACCCAATCCAAAAACATTCAAAAAACATTCAAAAAACGTATCTGTGACACTGTGTTTACACAATTAATGTTCCTGCGCCTACCCTACTTATATATATATTAATTGTAGCTAAATTAAGTGCCACAAACTAATCTATAACATTATTGATTTGATTAACTGCCCATGTGTTTAAGCTATTAATATATAAAAAAGTGAGTATGTCTTCCTGTAATATTACCTCAAGTGGGTTCAAGCCACAAGGGAATTAAAAGGATTAATCTTTCTGTAAATTCAATTTTAAAAGTTGATGATCAAACCAAAAGCCTAATTTGACATATCCCTAATTCAATCCCTCACATGATTGTTGAAAGCATGGGGCCAAACTTAGTGGAGTATGGTCTAAATTATGTCAAACTGAGAGTATAGACCACTAAACCCAAATAAATTTGTATTTATTACTGTCGTAACTTGGCTATTTTAGCAGAGTTACAAGGGGGAAATATTTAGAAACTAGATAATAATCTTTACAGTAGTTTTAAAAGCTATGGCAACAAGCAAAAATACTTCAGATTTAAGCAAAATGATTTCAGATTTAAACAAAATCCAACTCTCAGGTTAAAATATACACTCTGTTAACAGGATTTATTGGCGTTAATGGGCAAAATGGGTCAACACAGCAACAAAGGGCTCACATGCAAAGCAAAACCATTGAAAATACAATCTAAAATACATTGATTCACAATAAAAATGGTGTGAGTTGACTTTCGGTGTACATATGTTTACTATGTGAATTGGTGACAAAATACATCCAAGCGTGATGTGTCAAAACTCAATCCAAAAACAAAACACAATAGCAACTCACTATGTAAACAAAATCACTCACACAATGTGTGCAATGGGTTGTAATCAATAATGATACCAAGGTATCTAAAATAAGACACAAGATCTGAAACAAAATTTTTAAAAATATTGTGTTGGGTACTTAATTTGGCATAAAATATGGGAAATGGGTGGAAATTATTTTGGGTATTCTAAAATGGGTGTGGTAAAACCAAAAAAACTAAATAAGAAATAAAAATCTATAATTGGGATATTGGGTGGGAAAAATATTAATTGAATATTCATAAACAGATAAAAGCAAAAATTAAAAATAGGGAGTAACTTAATTGAAATTTATTTAATATTTCATTAAATTCTCAAAATGGAAGGAACACAGCAACAGGCTACCATTGCACCCGTTGTGCACCGCAGTTGCCCCCACAGGTTAAAGAATAGACTTAGTGTAACACAAGTGCCTACTCAGGAGGGAGGCAGGAGAGGAGAGTTCCATAGTGACACTGCACTGACACAGCCAGTTCAAGGAGCACAAGCTGCTAGGGTGCAGAGCATAAAACCTTGGGTCCCAAAGCTGACCCGGAAGCCCACTAAGGTTACCACTACCAAGAAAGTTAGAGATAAGGAGGTAGAACTTACTTTGTATGTGTTCAACGTTGTGTACTGGCAAGAGTTGGTCCTGTTGGCTATGCTGGAGAAGATGAAGCCTGTACTTGATACTAGCTACAAGCCCTACGTCAGTGATGGCAATCAGGAGGAGGACAAGGAGCCCGAGCTCTACCAAACCAATGAGGGACAGTTGGTGCTCAAAAAGGTTGCTGCATTTTACACCAAGGTGCCCATGCCCTGTGTTATGCCCAACGCCAACACACCAATCCCCACCGCTAAAAATCCCGCTCAAAAGCGCATTCCTGACATTAAACGCATCATCCTTCTCTGGCTCATGCGGGAATCTGGTGATTAAAAGGCAGCTGTGGCTCTTGTTGGGGTGGATCCCAAGTACGCCTCAAAGACCTTCAACAAGTTCATTGATACTGGCTGAGTCCTTGCCGCGGAGAAATCCTTGCGTGTTTCTACCATGCTCACCAAGGAGCACAAATGGGCATTCCGCCAGTGGATCACCCAGTACTGCCATCTTGAACTGGCAAATATACAGGCCATGGTCAAGTCCGCTTTTGGGGTTGAGGCCTCAATTTCTTTTTACTACCATCTGCTCAAGGGGATGCGCTTTTCCTGGAAAAAGCTTGGGGTATCTCCCTATAACAGAAACAGCCCAGCCAATATCAAGACCCAGAAAAATTACGCTGAGGCGTACACTGCCCTCAAAGCCAAGGGGATGGTGAAATTCTATTATATTAACAAATCAGCATTTGCCTTGTTGATGTGCAATGTGTATGGGTATGTCCCCAAAGGCTCCAATGACAGGATGGCTTGGCGTGCTGCAGTCTGCGCCACAGCATACTCAATGGTGGCTCTCCTCAGTCCAAAGGGGATTGAGCTTTATCAAATGATATTGGGTTCTCACAGCAGCTGTACCTTCTTGTCATTCCTCCAATTGGTCCAGGAGCACCTGAGGCGCACAAGCCCGGGCTTCACTAATGTGATTGTGTTGGACAACATTGGTCTCCACAAGGTGGCTGACATTCTTGAGGAATTCCCAATGATTGACACAAGCATTGTTGTGAGCCCCCAGCAATTGGCCACAGCAAATTTGCGCCTTCTCTTCCTCCCAGCCTATTTGCCCTTCCTAAATCCCATTGAGGAAGTCTTTGGGTGGCTCAAGCAAGCCGTCAAGCAAGAAACCCCAACAGGGACCGAGGGCCTGCTTGATTTGCTGCAGGCCGGGATCCATACCCTCCCAGCTGAGACTGTGGCCAAATTCTATGGCCACGCTGATTTGTTCATCCCCGCGTGCCTAGCCAAACAGCCAATCAATTAAAGGCTTAGTGTGTCCAATTTTTTTATATTCTCTAATTTACTATTCAAGATTATTGATTATCATTTTATATTTAGATGGTTCCACGCCCACAATCACATTCAGAAGATCCATCAATAGATGTAAGTAATTTATTTATTTATTTTATTATATATTATTTAATATGTCATCTGAGGTTATCCCAAATGCTTGATACTGGATTACGCAAATATATTTATATCACTTTTGTCAAATAAATATAAAATAGTCTTATAAAAATTAAACAAAAATTGTAAGGTTGAAATTTATTTTATTACCATATTATTTTATACTTTTATGAAACCCATTTCCGCAATATATTTTCCAAATATTGTTTGCTAAAATATTATTTGAAAAATTATTTATAATATAAAAATATAGTAGAGTATAAATATATTTATTGGTATAGAGATAAAATTAAGTGCGCCTATAATGGGTTTGGCGGTATTTACCCACCCCGCGATGGAGGTGGCGCACAACCTCCACCGCCACACCGTGGACGGTGGATAAACCCTTATTAAAGTATTTGCGCCTGCTGGTAAAAGGAAGGATGGTGAGGTGGGAATGGAGGAGCAGCTTTTCTGGCGGGGCTGCAAACCCAAAGATACCAGCCAGGACCAGGGCGTCCTGGATGATGTGCTCCACCGAGTCATACCCAGGGGGGACCTTCTTCCCGTCCAGTGAGAGCCTGGCCTTGTCAACCCCAAGAAGACCCCATCTAGGTCCTCTACACTGGTGCTCATCCTGAAGAGGAAAAGATACCCAAGGTAAATAACAAGGTGAAGCCTTTGTCCAGCAAAGGCTTCTGTAAACTTGCACAATTTGTTGTATACAGAGCTAATCTTTTTCTTGTGCTTGGTTTTGACAAAAGTCAGCTCCCTAGCTGCAGGGACCCCCATCTTGTTGGCACTCCAGGCCAGCCCAAAGTCTACCAGGAGGATTTTTGTCTTCTTTATGGCTGTTGTGTCTGCAACAGCCAATTTTGACACTGCACACCCAAAGTTCTCCAACAGGTAAGAGATGGCATGCTCCACTGGGAAGCAGAAGCAAGCAGCTGCATGAGCCCGGCCCATCTCTGGTATATTCTTGAATGGGAGTGTTGCCAAGATGTCCCAAACAAGCTCAATGGAGTTTACAAAGTAAACTCCACTGAGGTTAACCGGGTCCAGGAGGACCAGTTGGGCATCCTTGTAGGCAGTAACTGCCCACTCAGATGCCCCCTCACCATGCAAAAGACCAGCCAATGCCTCCCTAGACATCAGGAATGTACCATGGATCCTGTCTTCAAGCTCCCGCAAGACAGGGGGGGACAGGAAAAGCTGTTTGGCCACATGAGTGGCGTAGTTGGAGTAGAAGGTGGGGGGGACAAAAGGAACCAGGACCCGGAGGAGTTCACCATCAACATCTTCTAAAAAAAGGTAAGTATTTAAGAATTTTTATTAATTATAATGTTTTAGGTTACCTTCTTGGATTTCTTCCTTGCCGGCGGCTTCAGCTGGCTTTGCCATTCTCAGCGCAAGCAATTGCGCTGGCAATTTGGTATCCTCTGCCCTGGCACGCTTGGTGGGTTTGAGGTGGGCATACATCTCTGGGTCATCAACCCAGACAGACGGCGTAGAAAGATTGTATGCCTTGAACTGGAGGCCCTTGACCACAGTTTTTTGAATATTTAGTAAGCACTCAATTGTCTTCTCTGGGGTGTCTGGCATTTTTGACATTAGTGCCTTTGCATACACCTTGTCAATTTTGTCCCCATTGAGGACGGCAGACTTCACTTTGGATTTGACCTTGCGGTCAATGTCCTTTATTTTGGCAATTGCCAAGTTGAGGTCCTTCAGAAGCTTTTCCAATTCTCTCATTGATTTTTTACTAACCTTTCCATATGTTTTTATAGCTTTTGCCCCAATAAATTATGTATTATTTTGATACTGTTGCCTCTTTGTTTATTCCTTTTTGTTTTCCCATTTATTACATTATCCCATCTTTTTACCCATTGTGTATATGTTTTACGCTCATCTCAATATGTGTCGTGTACTTTGTGTTGGCATTGTTTCCTTGATTACCATATTATTTTTGGCGCTTGACATAGCCCCTTGTGAAAATAGTAACAACAATTTGGTGATCAGCTAAATTTGAATTAGAAAATTATAGTGTTAACTGTTTTTAGATAATGTTGTTACTGATCCAAATTCAAAGCCTTAATGATAAACTTTAAGCCAATCAGGAGCCAAGTGATAAAGTGATTGTTGTGACATAAAGGTTCATTCAATAATTCTTTGATGCATGTGCGCTAATTAATATGATTGGCTGGATGTTTTGCCATTGCCGCTATGGCAAGTTGTTGGTGGACTAGTGCTAACCCAGCAGCTGATTGGGCACTAGTCCATCAACAACTTGCCACAGCGGCAATGTCGTACAATGGCAAAACATCCAGCCAATCATATTAATTAGCGCACATGCATCAAAGAATTATTGAATGACCCTTTATGTCACAACAATCACTTTATCACTTGGCTCCTGATTGGCTTAAAGTTTATCATTAAAGTTTTGAATTTGGATCAGTAACAACTTTATCTAAATGCAATTAACCTATACTTTTCTAATTTAAATTCAGTTGATCACCAAATTGTTGTTAATATTTTCACAAGGGGATGTGTTTGGGTGCTAAAAATAACTGTGTTCAGGATCTAGATACACAACATAGTAAATATATGATTTTATAGAAATAAGCTGAACATAAAGAATATAGCAACTATAAACAAAGAGAACACAAACAATTGAAATTCAAAATAAAGATAATATAAATAGAAATTTTTTGGGACCAGGGGGTTTATTGAGGCGGGAAAGAGTGATGCCTAGTAGGCAGAATGGCGCAGGAAGGAAGACGTAGAGGCAGTACTGGCCTGGGGGGTCTGGGATTGGATGGGTTGGGTTTGCGGGCGGGGGGTGTTGGTGGCGGGGGTGGAGGCAGGAGGATTGCGCGTCATGGCCGCCATATACCACTAATTGTACTCCTCATCAGTCATTGGCTGGATGGGCTGGTAGGTGGCTGTGGCACGGGGTGGGAGGCGCTTATCCTCACGTGATTATTTGCCCATGTTCACATGAAAAACCATTTGTGCAAACAAGTCAGCCACCATTTGGTGACCAAAGAGAAAATTGTGATCAAGGACCCCAAGATAGAGGACATTGAAAGCCTGAGGGCAGCGCTCCTGGAGTGTATCTCCAATATTAAAGCACACAACATCTATCAGATGGACGTCGGTGTGACCAGCTGGGTACACTGAGGCCTGGTGCCCGCGTTGCTGGATGGCCTTGAGGGCGGTGGAGCTACCCTTCATCTGGTGGCTCAAGAAAACCCGGTATTTGGAATTTGAGCCATCCCAGGAGTTGAGCAATCCACTGAGGATGTGGCCGTATGAGTACCCATTGATGAAATCAGGGTTTGTCTGATAGTAGTCAAAACCCTTGGCTGAAACAGCCAGAAATGCACCAATGAATGTCCCCTTCTTGGCCTTCTTCCTTCCATTCTTGGTGGCAGCTTTTCCTTGCTTATTGAAATTGTCAACTGCAATTGATAACCTGTAGTACAAGACAAACATGATGTCATCTGTTAGACTTGTCAAGCATCTGACCAGGGTTGATTTGATTGTGGTGTCATATGGGGAATCCTCAGCGCCATCCCATTGGTTGCCGGAAAAATTTGTAAGACCCTAATTGAAGCCACCTTTCAGTGCATCCAGAGCTGCACCATGCACTCAGACATCCAAATGCCATGGTGCGCAAGTTGCTTCTGGACCTGGGTCAAGGGAAGCTTGGGGTCCCGCTGGAGGAGGTCAAGCATTATTGGGTATGCCTCATTGATATGGGACTCTGTGGCCTTCTTTGGCTTCTTGGCCGTCCCAATCAGATTTCCCTTATTCATCAGGTTGTTGAACTCCCGCATGACAGTAGCCTGGATGAATTGTAATTGGCTGGCTATCTGATCCCAGGACAGATCCTGCAGGTTAAGTGCCACAATTTCCTGAAGAATTTGGGCAGTGATTTTCTGCGTTTGGGGCGCTGGGCGGCAGGAGCTGAAGCCTGATTGGCTGAGGGGGGGGGGCAGGTTGGGCAGTGGCAGGAGGTTGTTCTGAATCAAGGTTGCCATCCTGATTGGTTAGTTGACGGGCAGCTTGTGCAGGGGTGGGTGTGGGAGCAAGGGCAGAGCTAGACGCTAAGTGACTCTCAAACAAGTCAAAGCCATATGGGTCGGGGGACAGTAACAGGTCAGCTTCCTTGTTACCCGCCTCAAAGGCTTGGGTGTAAACAGGTGCCTCCACGTTCTGAGCCTCGCCTCCATTGAAGCTGGTCTGGCTGCTGCTGGCTTGGCTGCTGGCGCAGTTGAAGATGTTGCTTGTAAAAACTATTGTAAAAAACCTAGGATAAAATCAATAAAAGTAGAAAATTTAAAAATTAATAATTTATTTTTATTAAAATCTCAAGTCCATATTTGGAAGGTTCTCAAAACCTTTTCATACAAATCTGGAGCCATGAAAATGGATAAAATGCCTTTGTTCCTAAACTGGATAGCTGTTGATTGGCTGTTAAACTGTTATATTTCTATTTTAGGCTGCTCATACTACACATCTTGTGTGAGTTCATTTTTTTGTGCTTGTGTAATATTGCTTCTAGATTGCTCAAGTTTTGTTTCACTTTAATTCTTCTATTGGTGCCTCATATGAATCCTGATTGGATTATAATATACTCCGGAACAGCATCCATCCATTTCACTTGTTGTGCCAGTTCATTTTGTTTGTGGTTTGAACTACACTGCCTGATGTTTGCTTTAATTTTGTATAATGGGTTAGTGAAATTTTGTTTTTGGTTTGACAGTTCATTTATTAACCAAAAATATTTAAATTAATTGAATCCTGAATCTCGCACAACTTGGATTTCGTTTAAATCTGAAATATATTCATTTAAATCTGAAGTATTTTTTTTATTGCCAAAGCTTTTAAAACTACTGTATTGAGAGATAGTGATTATATAGTCATTGTGAATCAATGAATAATGTGAACATGATTGTGTTAATCACATGGTTGGATGGTGAAGGGGGTGGCTTGATCCTGGTAATAATTCAAGTACCAAAACAAGATATCCACTGTAAAGGATCATTATCTGTTCATAGTGATGGATTTGGTAATTTGAGTTAACTTCCTAGCTTGGCTACGGGTCACTGGAAAGTCGGATTGCGGGTCACAAACCCGCTTAGTTGGAACCTTGCTGGCGGGTTGAGCCTGCTGTTTTGATATTACTTAATTTTTAAAACTGTAGATAACCTCATACATTCATATCAAAGATATTTATCTGTATAGTAATCTGACTCTAGAATGGGTGTATTAAAATAAGAAAGGAAGCAGCAATTGTTTGAAATAATTTTATATAACTGGATCTTTAAACTCTGCTGAGGATTTAGTTGACCAATGGAAAGGGATCTTGATTAGTTTTAAAAATATTGAATTGAAAAAGATATATAAATGCTAGTTTAAGTATAGGATGGTTGGCTTGGAAATTTTGAATTTATCTGTTATAAGGTAAAATGATAGAATATTCCACTCGGATGCATTAAACAATCCAAGTGGCTGTATATTGTTTCCTAGTAAACCTTGCTTTCTATTCCATCATCCAAATAATGATATCAGTGGAGTAAACAAGCTTTAATGATATTAAGATTAAAAAAACAATTTTCATGAAATTTAGAGAACATAGATTTTTCAGATGATTCTGATCAAAATGATACCAAACATGATAGCTTTAGCTGCTCCAGTTCTCAGATATATAGTTAAGTACTGGAGTCGGGCTTGCGCCATAATCAAAGGCATAGGCTCAATTTGGCATATATAAATTCACTTTTAATACGCACTAAAAAAACTAAAATCAATTTATCTTTGTGAATACTAAGCCAATTTTAATATACAATAGCTTATTTAAAGCTACAGATCAGCTCAACTTTTTGAAAGAATTTAGAAAATAAAAATTTATAACATTAAAACCATTCTTTTAGCTTTGCCAAACGTAAAAGCAATACTCCACTTGCTTAGATTAATATTATATATTTTTACTTGGACATAAAAATTTAAATTAAATAAATAAAAGTTGAATTGATTTAAAAGAAAGCCTTTTTAAATGAGAATTTTAATTAAATAGATGATAAGCCATCTCAGCCTAAAAATACAATAAAAGATATCGAATTGATCTATTAAATTCAACTTTATATCTGTCCGTGGATGGGGCAACCACCTAGTTTCTGTTTATGTATCTAATAAAAATGATATTTTATAGTTAACATCATGATTTTATATCGGAAGCATGTTGTCTTTATGATTGAATATTGGGCATGCTTAAAAATCTTGACATTGGCACTTTTACGTCATATTTTGAGCTGGAAAAATAGATTCTTTATAATAAAAGGAAAAATAGATTAAATGATATTTATATTAAGGTCAATACTAAATTGTGTTGATATTTAATTCCCGTCCGGGTTTTTGGGTTCACCCCTCTGAAACAAAGAGAATTATTAATTAAGCCTGCATGACTTTTGATTCCATTAGTAGAATTAGGTTTACTTGTTGACAGTGCCCATGTTGACAAAGGGTCAACATGGGCGCTGTTGCCTTTTAAACCAACCAAGTTCAACTCTGATGGACGAATTTGCCCACAGTAAGGCACATGTTCTCTTGCCCCAAGCATTTCAATATTTGATGTAATGGGTTGATTTAGGTATTTAAAGGATCCAAACTCTTCCCGAGGCTTAATATATTTTCTACTTTATTTATCAATGGGTTAAAGTAGAATGATGTTTTGATTGTCAGATGGCAGGACAGATGGAAGCTTAAAAAAGAATCAAAAGTTTGGTAAAAATAATGATTTATTTTTAAAGGGACAAGGAAATTGGATCAAGTCTATTGAAGTAGGAAGGGGGTTAAATGGTTAGATCAATCAATCGCGAAATCTTGGAAGATGAATGTGTTGCGTTGTGAGGAAAGTTAGTATTTCAGAGTTGACTTTGTATGATTTAAAAGGAATTCAGATATATAGAGACAAATTTTTCTGTGAAACGGTGTATGAGATACATTGAGGTGGAGCCTGTTCATCGATATCATCAGGGTTGCCGCCACAGCAGGAGTACAGCTCCTTTAGCGAAACGTAGCACCCCGGGCTAGACTGACGATGCTCGTAAAGGAGCCTAGATGTCCCTTTCTCAACGATAAATGTCCCACCCAACTGGAACCCATCGCCCCGGAAATCTCCGTAGATTCCGGCGCGGTTGGATGCCAGAATGGCAGCGCGGGTGGTGGAGCTGATCAAGTCCTTGACACCGGCAGACATCGGCATCCTCTTTAGTCCGAGGGCCAAGTGGACTGCTTGCTCCGTATCAATGAGGACCTCCCAGTCCCAAAAACATCCCGACAGGAAATCGTACAAACCAACATCCTCGAACCCAATAGCAAGGAATCTCACCTTTAGAGCATCAAACTCAGGCTTCAGTTCCGACAACAACCTTGTCTCATAGCGGCAGAGAAGGCATCCAAACCTCCGCACCACCTTCAGTACAACAGTGTACCTCTTCCAATAATCACTGATGAGGACATGCTCGCCCTTGGAGTTCTTGACTTTGATTCCATCCAAGAACTTGTGCTTAACGGCAGGTATAGCCGCCTTCTTCTTGATTTTAAAAAACGATTTCATTCCCTATTTCTCTTCAGAACCTCAACCTATTTATACTGTGAATATTAACCAGCGGCGCAAAAACAAGCTTCTTTTAACGCTTGAACTTGGCCAATCGACAAAAAAGGGCTGCTTCGATGTGTTTATATCCGACCAAAGTGACCAGAGTTCGTAACGGGGCTAACCGTTTCAGCCTGCCTTTGCAAAGCTATTCAAGCCAGAACTTGACACAAATTGGCCGCAGGGATCCCCTGATCCTGTAAAACTAGCTTGCATGCCCTTAAACCGCAATTGAATCCAGCATAATAAATTTCACCTTTAACTTTGCAGATTGACGGTGGTGCAGTTAACCTGTTATTGGGCTGCACTGCTAATTTCTAGCTCGGATATGAACAAGGCTGATCCAGGCTTCCGTGGCTGACCCCGTCGATTTCAACCCTGCGCCTTCCAAGCTCAACCCGTTTTCAGATAGCCACTAACTCAAGCTCGTATGCCAACTGAATCGAAATGAAGCTCCAGGGGTAAGTGATTTGATTCAACTTTAAATATAATCTATTGTAAAAACACTAAAGTAAATAAAGCCAAATCTTTAGATGATTGCATTTCTATTGAAACTTAGTTAATAAGTATAATGTTTAGAAAATGCATATATTGTTTAGACCAGCTCAATAAAGATCAAGGTAAAGTATTGATCCACAAATGATCAAACTGCTTGATCTCCAACGGGTATTCAAACCATTTGATTGTCCAATAACAGGATTGATTTGGCCGATAAATCAATACAAAAAGGCACCTTATTCTAAAGCCAGTAAAATGAGAACCCTGCTCCAGGGGCAACAGCGCCCATGTCGACACTAAAAATGTAGACACTATAGTAAAGTGATGACCCGGTTTTACTAAATGTCGTTTCCGGATGTCAACACTTTTTAAATTAACAAAACACTTTACCCTGAACATTTTTAATATAAAAAATTATTTTAAAATACATTATTATACTAAAATGACCCCAGAGAGTTGGAAACTGCAATGAAAAAATTACCATAAGTGTTGAGTTTATACTTCTGGGAAGTATAATAAACAAAACAAAGAGGAAGATTAAGAAGAGAATGATACTTTATTGAACATGAATATAGATTAATATATAGTATCATGATAAGCCACATGTTGTCCATGTACGTCATGGAGGTCATGGGGCTTATCTGAGTAATGTTCCTCTTGAGTCACGAGGCTTAATCAAGTTGTGTTCCATTTAGGACCTGGATTGAGAGATCCCCATCATAGATGATTAACTGATAATGGTGCCACCAGTTTATTGACTGGGCGGTGAACCATTTGGTGAGCCGCTCGGTGATTTACTTGGGGCGTTAATTCCCCAAGAGGGCGTAATCAAAGATGTTGCAACATCTCCCCCGGGGTGCTGGAAGGCGGAGCCTTGGGAATCTTTTTGAGGGTGTCTGGTATACAGGCTTGGTACTGATCCAGTTTGGCATTAGGCACAGGGAGTCTTGAATTTTGTTGGGCTGCTCTTGCCTTACACAAACAAAGTCAATCATGATGTATATGTTTTAGTTTGGTTTGGGCTCCAATCCCTTTGATGAGGTAGGTGTTATTGGGTTTAACTTCCATGACAATGCCTGGTCCGCGTAACCCTGGGTCTAGTTTATATTGGTTGTGATTGACGACCCAGATCTCGTCTCTGACTTGGAACCTTTCTTGTTGCAATGGAATTTCTTCCCGCTGAACCCTTTATTGTTCCATCACTTCTTGGTCCTTTCTGTCTTGTAGTACTTTTGGGTCATTACTGTCTGGTATCTTCTTAGGAAGTTGCAGCCGTGGTCCTGTGGTTGTACTGAAAAGTGAAGGTTTTTGACCATAGACAAGTTCATAAGGGCTTTTGCCCATATTGCAGTTGACTCACGTTCTGCAGACCATAAAGGCAGTTGGTAGCATATCAACCCAGGCTTTTGGATTGTTGGCAGACAACTTACTGAGGGCTTCCACTAGAGAGCTGTTTAGTTGTTCTACGCGTCCATTTGCTTGTGGGTGATATGGGCTGGCTGTGATGTGCTTTATTCCATTTTTGGCAAGATAGATATTGGTGTCAATAGCTTTAAGTTCAGTGCCTCCATCTGTGATTAAGAGGTCAGGCTTTCCAAACTTAGCTATGATTTCTTTGCCAATGAATTGTCTCACATCATTGCCTTTGTGCTCTTTTGTAGCTTGTGCCACAGGCCACCTGGTTGCATAGTCAATGGCTGTGATGATGTACTTCTTGCCTTTTCTTTTGCCAGGCATAGGTCCCACGATATCTAACAACCATACCTTGAAGGGCTGTATAATGGATACAGGTACTACTGACTTGGGTGGAGCTTTGGTTCGGGCGTACTTTTCACAGACCTCGCATTGTTCCAGTACTTCTCTGATATCATCTAGAATATTGGGCCACCAGTAGCGGGTCTTGAGATATTCATGCAAGTTTCTGCTTTGGGGGTGTCCCAAGTCTCTGTGATAAAGGAGGATTGTGTCAATCTTTTGTGTTGACGGAACATAGGGTACAGTGTCACCATTTGGAAGGATTTGGTGAAGGGTACCATATATGTTTTTGAACAGATGTTTGTTCTTGAGGACTTTCTCTTGCATGTCCATTGGTGTGCCAGGTGGGAACCCTTCCTGGAGATTCCCCATGATTAACATGGGCCAGTTGGAGTTGCCATTGGTGTGAAGGATGTGTTTATTGTATAGCCTTTATAGGGCGTCTGCAGTAAGCATCTCTCTTCCTGGCTTGTATTCAATTTGCATGGGGTATCTCTGTATGAGACTCATCCATTCAACTTGTCTTCTTGACAGGTGTTATTATGTTTTAAAGAATACTAACAACTTGTGGTTGATGAGTACCTTGAACATATGAGCTCCTTCTAGATAACATTGCCATTTCATGAGAAAGTGTATGATGGCAACCAGCTCCTTGTCATGTATAGGGTATATTTGTTTGCCGTCTGATAGCTTCCTGGATTCATATGCCACAGGGAGGAAGTCTTTCTGGACCGGTTGGATACGGAGGACTCCTCCTATGGCATAATCAGAGGTGTCGGTTTCAAGAGCATAGATGCCCTCGCAGTTTGGGTATTGTAAGATGGGGGCTGTGACCATGTGTTCCTTTAGTTGGCGGAAATGTTGATCTTGTAAAGGTGTCCAGAAAAACTTGGTTGTTTTCCCAGTGATGACTGATAGGGGAGCTGTTAGGGCGCCCCAATCAGGGATGAACCTGCGTACATAGACTACCATTCCAAGGAAAGTGCAGAGTTTGCTCTTGTTTCTTGGGGCTGGCATCTCTGTTATGGCGCGTATCTTGTCTGGATTGGGCTTGATGCTGTCTTTGCTAATGATATGACCAAGGAAGGAGAGTTCAGTTGAGAAAAACTCCCATTTGGATGGTTTGGCAATTATTTAGTTTTCCTGCAGGGTACAGAGGACTGTGCAGACATCTTCCCAGTGTTGCTTTAGGTTGGGACTGTAAATGATGATGTCATCCAGGTAGATGATTTCTCTTTTCCCAATGTGTTCCTTGAATACTTTGTTCATGAAGGCTACAAAGGTGCTGGGAGCGTTTGCCATGCCGAAATTGAGGACAACACATTCACAGGACCTGTATTTAGTTTGAAATGCGGTCTTTGGAATGTCTTCAGGTTCCACACAAATTTGGTGATATCCTGCTGTCAAATCAATTTTTGTGAAGATTTGGGACCTCCCCAGGGCATCAAAAAGGTCATCAATCAGAGGCAGGGGATACCTGTTCTTTATTGTGACCTTGTTGAGGGCCCTGTAGTCTGTGACCAGGCAGAGGCCTCCATCTTTCTTCGCTACAAAGAAGACAGCAGCACCAAAGGGTGACTTTGAAGGTCTGATGAGGCCTTTCTCAAGTGCTTCATCAAGGTAAGCTTTCAGGGCGTCTCCTTCTTGTGGTGTGAGGCGGTAGATGGGTTGTGCTTTGGGCACGCTACCTTTCAGGTAGATCTCATGTTGTATACCCCGGTCAGGGGGCAGCCCGGGTAGTGACTCTTGGAATACAGAGGGAAGTTCATTGACCAGCTGGTCCCTAATTGGGTTCTGTCTGTGTTGGATTTCTGTGTTTTTGAAGTGAATGTCTTCATATGTACACGTGCTCCAATCAATTTTGCTGATGTCAGTTTCTTTCTCTGTTTCCATGATCTTTACAAATAAGTGGTCTCTCATAAGGGTGTCCAGACGTGTCAAGTACATGTGATGGTGGACTTCTCCTCTCTGGATAGTGAGGGTAGCACTGTCCCAGTCTATGTGAGGCTTTGTCTTTTGCATCCAATCTAATCCAAGTATGATATCATATTTGGGGATTGGGATGATGGGACCACTAATTGTCATTTGGATGTCTCCAATTTGGGCCTGGAAAGGTCTGGTCTTTTGGGTAACTGGTGTGCTGCAGTTGTCTGCCATGATGACCCTTTTGATGTTACTTCAAATGGTAGGTAACTTCATGAGGTCTGCAAAACTCTTGTTGATAAGCAATTGGTCTGCTCCAGTATTGAATAGTGCTGTGCCCTGGTATCTGCAAAAACAAAAAGGATAGGTAAGGAGTTTATTTCCAGATTGGGCGGCAAACAGTAGAAGATTGCTGGAGAGAACCTGGATCATGGTGATTGAGTCCACATCCTGTTCTCTGTACGAGTCTTGTGAAGAGGGAGAGGGCAGCTTGCCTAAGCATTCCCCTAAGCTTTTCCCTCCTTGTTGGTATGTTTGGTGCTAGCCTGGTTGGCTTGTGCAGTGCAATTCCCGTGTTAAGGTTGGGTACTGGTGACTCAATTGTTTTGTTTATTGGGGCAAGGCTCTCTCTTAACGGCGGGGTTTTCCTTGCGTTTGTTGGAGGCGTGTAGATTGTCAGATTTCTGAGCTGTGCATTTTCCCTCTAAGAATACATCCTCAAGGTTCTTGCAGCAGGTCATGTCAAAATGGCTCTAATATTGGTAGGGAGGCCATTGTAGAAGTCCAGGCGTGGCCCAGGTTCATCAAAGTTGATGATGTTGGGTGCACAGTCACGTAGTCCTTTGTATGCGGTGATGTATTCCTCAATGGTTCCTGTCATTTGAAGGTTTGGAGTTTGGTTATAATCACCACGTCTGAATCCTTCATGGAGAATTTCTTGAGGAATGCGGCTTTGTTAATTTCCCTGTTTTCCTTCTGGTCAGGATGTTGAGCCAGCCATTTGGTAACAAAACGCGAGGAAGTCCCTGTGACGCGGAGGGCAATTTTGCTAACCCAAAGTCTTTGGGGGTACTCCACTTGTTTGAACTTGCTCTTGGTGCTGTTGATCCAAAGCAAGGCGTTCTCACGGCGTAGTCCTGCAAAGGCGCCAATATCAGCGGTACATAAACGCTGAAACACTATATTGGGTATCTTAGGTTGCGTAGGTGCTGTTGTGGCTGGTGTGGTAGGAAACAGTTTGCGGGTTTTAAGAGCGTTGTATTAGTCAATGGGTACAAGGAGATTATTGTAGATGACAAGGCCTGGGGGACGTCTTGTCCTACTTTGTAATCTCTCCAACCATTAGGGAGTGACATTGATTGGGTTCTTTTCTTGGGAGGAATTTTTCCTTTGAGTTGGATAGGTATGGATAACCTACCTGTGCTACCACTGTTGAGTTTATAATTCTGGGAAGTATAATAAACAAAATAAAGGGGAAGATTAAGAAGAGAATAATACTTTATTGAATATGAATATAGGTTAATATATAGTATCATGATAAGCCACATGCTGTCCATGTACATCATGGAGGTCATGGGGCTTATCTGAGTAATGTTCCTCTTGAGTCACAAGGCTTAATCAAGTTGTGTTCCATTTAGGACCTGGATTGACAGATCCCTGTCATAGATGGTTAACTGATAATGGTGCCACCAGTTTATTGACTGGGCGGTGAACCATTTGGTGAGCCGCTTGGTGATTTACTTGGGGCGTTAATTCCCCAAGAGGGCGTAATCAAAGATGTTGCAACATAAGTAATAAGAATAAGGAGATATAAGCAGGTATTTTTCAGTTTACTATGTAAATTACACTCTTTATTATAAAATTATTTTTTATCCCCATAAAAATTAAAATTCCAATGAACCAAAAATAAAGATATTTAATATATCATAATAACTACAAAATATAAGGAAATTCTAATTTTAATTTATTATATTTATATATGCATAACTGAAAAAATCTCATAACTTAAAGATAAATTAACAAAATATAAGATATTTCTTACTAAACCACATTAAAACTGTATCTGAAACTTACCATTTATACCTAAAAAGACTAGTACTATCCAAAAAAGTAAAAAATTAAAAGTTTAAAAGTAAAAAATATAGGCAAAGCAAAGCAAAGTTTATTTGGCTAATTAAAGCCACCAGCAAGAGCAGTGGCAACATCTTCAAGGTACTTCTTAATCTCCACCACCTTATACTTTTTCTTTACCACCTTCTGCACGTCCTCCTGGTAGTCTTGCTCCTGGAATTTTGCTTCTTGGGGGCCACCCAGTTGGCCAGGTTGCGGAACTTGGAGACAGTCCAGGCCTGCTCCTCCTGTAGCTTAGAGAAGAACTTGTTATATTTGGGGTTGGTCCCAAACTTGGTCTTCATGTGCTTGTGCCACACCTTGAGGCTGGAATTTGTCTTCATCTCCCCCTTGAGGCAGGCTCCTTGACAGTTCCAAGGGGCAGTGGCCCTGCTCTTACCTCTCTGGGAAGTCACTTTCTTGCCCACCCATTGGCGCTTAAAGTAATCCAGGTAGCCTTTGAAGATGGTGGTGTGCTTCTTGATGTAAGCATCTTACAGGGGGGCCTCAAAGCCAAGCCCAGTATGCTCCAGGTGCACAAAAGCCAAGGCAGAAAACTGAGTCAGGGCAAAGTGGCACTTCCCCTTACCATCATTAAGATACTTCTCAAAAAGGTCCTTCTCACTCTTGAGATTCTTGACAAGGGCCTGCCTAAAATGGAAGAAGCAGCCCTGGACTTCTCCATTGAAGGTGGCCTCAAAGGCTCTGAACTGAGCCTGCTCAAAGTCCATTATGATAACCTTCAGCCCAAGTGAGTGCGCATGAGCTAGCTGCTCAGCAGCTATGGTGGACTCATCCTTCTCAGCGGAGGAGGGATTTTCCCTTGTGGCGTTAGTGGGAGGGGGAGCTGGTTGGTGGGAAGGGAGCTCAAAGCATCCTGGACAATTTTGAAGGCTCTGGTTTAGACTTCAGTCTTGGTACCAGGAAGGAGAAAGAACAAAAGGGGGATGACCTGGTCATTAAACTGCCCATGTAGGACCCAAAGCTGCTTGAATAGGGAGGAACAAGTAGCAAATGTGCTGTTGCACAGCCAGATGATAGCAGTGTTCAGCTGCTCCAGGTTTTGGGTTGTGGCTTAGGCTACAATACTATCCTCCACTTCCTGCCCATTTTCATGGAGCAGGAACATCTCACCATCCTCTGTCTTCTTGAGGGCATCTGTGAGGATAAGGTCCTTGATGCTGGTGGCACTCTTGGCCAGGGGATTGGAGGCTTGACGCCTATCACTTACAAACTTGACCAACTGATTGTGAGTTGGAACCCTCTTCAAGTTGGTTGGGGAGAGGTACTTGCAAGCAAGCACGGCCAGCTGGGTGGCAGAAAGATCTTTGGAGGTGGGCAACACCTGAACCAGATACCACTTGAGAAGGTGGGCTATGGTGGTGTTAGGCATGATGCAGGTATGCTCGCCCTTAATGGTTTGGACCAGGTCCCAGTGCTCAGTGTTGAGCTGCACTGGGTAGAAGCAGTCCTTGCAGGTGTAATGGCGGCTCTTGAAGCCCCGGTTGGCATTGTTGCAGCTGAAGATATACCCATTGGCCACCATGGCTGGCCCACCCTTTACACTCATGATTGGGAAGTATTTGGGCAAGGAAGAGGGAACCTTGAATTTGCTATCAATGTTGCAGATGTTGTGGGCCAACAGAGGGTCCCAGGGGCCAGCAGGAGCATGGCGGAAGCCAGGGAAGTAATTGGGGCAAGGCTTTGAATCATCCCCAGATGAGCTTGAAGGGGGGGTTGGCGGGGGTGGGGAAGCAGAAGGGGGCTTATTGTGGTGCTACTCATGTGCAGGAGACTTATTGTTGGGAGGGGTCTTTTACCTTGCTGCTTCTTCTTGGTTGGCTCCTTGTCAGAAGCCAAGTTGTAGAAACTGTGCTCTGTAAGAGAGCCATCAGTTTCCTCTCCCCCAGTGGAGTGAACAGGGCTCTTCTCAGGAGAGGGCTTTGGGGATGGTTTAGGGGTGGCCTTCTTTGATGAGACAGGCTTCTTTTTGTGGGTTTGGTTGGCTTTGAAGGACACTTGGTTCCTTTGGGCTGTTTGGAAGTGTTCTTATCCTAAAATAATAAGTAAAATGGTTTAAAATAAAGCAATTTATGTAAAAAACAAACAAAAAACTTAAAAAGAATAATATATAAAAAGTAAATCTTAGATGGCTTTTCTTGGCATTTAAAAGTTAAAAAATACTTGTATAGGTTTTAATTTATTATAGTTTTAAATAAAAAATTAAAAGTTAAGATATTTATGTGTTATTATTATATTTAGATATAAATTTTATTTTAAAAATTAAAAAATATGAAAGAGGAAAGTTAAAAATACAACATATCAAAAAATGAGAAGTTTTTATTATGTAAAACATAAAGTTTTATATGTGAGAACTGAAAAGCGTTGGTATTATGGGTGACAATTAGTAAAAAAAAGCTGAATTCTCACTGTTGATTACAAAAATTGTAGACATTATTTTTGACGACATTGTCACTGTTGACATTTTTTTGAAAATTTACTATGTTTTTTCATAGTACGCTTAATTAAATTTAAGTAGGCAAGCAAAAATTAACTGTATTCTGTGTCTTTGTTCACATATAAAAATTAAAAAAAACATATAAAAATAAGTAAAAAAAGTATCAAGGTTCTTTATTTATTTATTTATTTATTAAAAATTTTATATTTAGGGGTGGTAATATGATATTTTACCATTGCGCTTATATGAAGTTGTTAAGAAGTTGTATTCAAGTATTGAAAAGGGTAAAGTGTCTACAACATCACTTATGACATTTTTTATATGAGGTGGCATATTAATCTAAGCTTAATTGTGCCACTCTAATTTGCTTAACTCCACCCTGGGGGATGATCATGAGCAAATAAACAACATTTACAAGTGTTGATATTATTTTTAATAATAAATTCTATAGTAACTTACATACTAACTCACACTTAAATTATTGGATTGTCATTAGCCACCAATCCACTTAATATATTAAAGCCATAATAAGTGCCACATAAATATTTTTAACATGAACATTTCAGCAATCAAATGTATGTGCACTGTCTTTTTCAATATAATAATTCAATAAAAAACATTTTTAAATGTGCACTTATTTTTTTACTGTAGATGCTTCAGTTTTGCTATTAAAAATAAGTTATGCTTAAAAAGTGTCAACATTGACACTTTTACGTCGTGAAAACAAATAAAAAATAAACTAATTTTTATTAGTAAAAGTAAAGGAAAAATCAGGTTAAATTGAGTTTTTTATTAAGATTAATATTAAATTGTGTCAAGATGGCCACAATTTTGTTGTGTTTTCTGGGTTTGCACCCCTGAACACTTTAAAAAAGAATTAAGCTAGCACAACTAGCAAAAAACATAGGAGATGTCAAAAAAGTGTCAACATGGGCACTGTTGCCGCTCCAGGTAACCTTTTACCTCAGGCATGCCACTTTTGGATCTCCATTTCTGCCATTGAAAATCCATCTCAAGGGCTAATAGAGATGAAGATCTTTATTAAACCCATTGCTTATTCCAGCGTGGATAAAGGGGTTCATCAACTGGACACTATACCAGATAACACAAGATCCCAATATTCATCAAGGTTTAACCAACAGAAAATAGATCATCTATCCAGCATATAATACAAGATACAGGGAACCTTTATAAGATAATTGATATCTTTACTGAAAAATTCCTCCATCTAGCTTATCAGCATGCCACATAGCGTCCATGCAGATCATGTATATCATGAGGGTTGAAAGATCTAGCTCCTATGGGAAACAAAAAGGTTCATCCTAGCATTATATCCAGGTTGAGTCAAAGGGCTACCTCCAACCCATCACTCAAGTGATCTCTCAGAAAAATTGTCATGCCCTGCCCCAAAGGGCAGGCTCTTTAATTTTATTATCTATGTGTTTTCAATCAATTTTTAATTCAGTATTTTCTAAATATTGAAGTTTTGAATCAAGAGTTAATATATAAGTATTTTAAGTTAATTACCTTGTTTTTTCTTCAGTTCAAGCTAGAATTGACGTGGTTGTTGTCTACTGTTTTCTCAGCTATTCAATTAGCTTATATTCTCTACTTTAAAGTTAGAGGAATTTTAATTTTTGCTCACCTTTCAAACTCCTGTTCACATTGTTGCCGCTCTCCCCAGCCTCATTCTGCCTATCAAAATTTGAACTGGTCTTTTGTTTCTCCCTTTTCTGTTCCTGGTTCTCCAACTTCTCCAGTTGCTCCTCTTCTTGGCTGATTCCTTCTGGTTATCACACTCAAACAGAAAAGGCTTTCTCTTCTATAAATAAAGAGCTTTTGAAGAGTAGGCTTTAAGCCAAAATTCTAAGTGATTTCTTCCCTTCAATTTTTTACAATTTTTTAAACTTCAAATTTGTAATTTTAAGAATTTTGTTTTTTTTAATTCATTTTTTTAGTTTAGCTTTTCCTTAAATCCAAATGGAACTTGTAAAACAACAAGCCTTAGGCTTGCTGTATCCATTTTTTCCCTTAAGAAATCTTTCAATAGTTATATGTATCAATTTGCCAATGGAGAATATCCTAATATTGATATTCCTTTAGTTACAAATTGTTCACTATTGAACACTTTATTCTATCTTCTTTGCTTAGGGTTTTTACACTCTATCACTCCATTTGTGACACAATATAGGTTTTTAGCAGGGCTCTGTAAGATCATCTTACAGACAGTTCCTACATTCTTATATCTTTTAAATTTAAATCCCAATGCTTTGCACGCTCTAGTCTATAACCTTGCACCATTATGGGCAAGACCTTACAAAAATTATTTCCCAACAGAGCAATCAAAGATTCTACACCATCATTCCCTGGGTATCAGGATGTGGATCATTGAGCAATAAATTGATGTAACCTAGGGGCCAAACTCAGTATTTGCAATAAACACAAGGTGCCTGTTTTTCAGGTGTGGGCTGATGTTGCAAAACAAAGGTTGGTTTAAAAAACATAGATTAGCCTTGTTATCTTATGCCCAGCTGTGATGGTTATGGCTGTTATTCATACCTTTCAAGTGCTGATAGGAGGGGCACCTATTATTAATAAACCAGGGTAAGTATATGTCCTGGGATGAATTTATCACATGCTATTGAAATCCTAATACCAGCTGGGGCCAAAATAAAGTTGAATGCACAGACATGATGGTTAGAGATTCTCTGCTCTCTCTTATGGGTAGATTTAATGAGACACTAATTGCTACTTTACAAGCATGGGGTTCCTAAAAACACCATTGTAATAGCTAATTAGATGATTAGTTGCTAAGCCTAATGGCCTGGGGCGTTTAGGATTAAATTTGCTTACTTTGCAAAATAAATCCCAGCCTAACTACTTTGGTGAATATGAAGGGACAAGCCAATACCATGTGGCATTAGATTCTGGAAGACATAGTTGGAGGGACACAACTATTTTCTGGATACTTTAAAAGTGCAGCAAGTGGTAGGCCATTGAGTTATAATTTACAGCATCTCAGGGAGATGTTAAAAGCATCTCAGACATCCCTCTGGATAGTTTTTAATCAGCATAAAGGAGGGATAAACCTTGGTGGATGTCTCCCAGATGCTTTGATACTCTGGTGGATGCAAATGAAGTATTGGGATAGCATCATGGAAAGTCAGGGAGCTGTTTTCAAAGCTGTTCACTGTGGAAGTTAATGCAGATTTGACTCTGGAAAATCTTGGTAGGGTTGAGAGAACACTAAGGCTTTAAATGGCAAACCATCAACACTTTTCAGTGAAAAATTGAATTACCGTTTAAGGCTCAGCACCTCCATGGGGATGATGGTAACCTGTTTCAATATAGTTAGCAACAGTTAATTGAACGGATTTGAGGCTTTATATACTGATGCAGGTCATTGATGAAAAAGCTCAAAACCAACAGAATGATAATAAGAACACTGGGATCATAGTTTAGGCTCTCAGTAAAGGAAAAACTGAGAGCTAAAACTAGAGCATAAATTATACTGCATAAGCAGCTTAAGCTATTAAAAGAACCATCCAAAAGATGTGACACTAGGGACATGAGCTATATATCAGTGTTCAGATGGTAGAGGCCGGGAAAAATATCATCTACTCACCTTAAGATCCTATCTGATATCTAATAATCAAGATCTACATCCAAAGCCTTCAAAAGCATTTCATTAGCCACAAAGATGATAGTTTAGACCCCAATATATAAGATAAACATAGCTCTACAGCTCTGTAAAAATAGAGCAACAGTACAACAGAGAAATTGAATGGTCAGGAAAATAGCAGAGGTGTCATAGTTTTGGCAGATATCAGGGGATCATTCAGCCAAGGATATTGTGAAATATGCAGCCTGAGTGCTGATTTCTACAAATAGTTAGTCTGCTACTTCTTTATCTTAATACTATACCTGTTGTGATAGAGTTACAGCCTGGATAAGGACATAATATTATAAGAAGATAATAATACAAAACCAATGCTTTATTTGATAGATTCAAAGGTTATATAGTGGGAGCAGAGAATTGTTTGCCAAGGGAAAGAGGCAACAAAAGAAGGACCTGCCATATGGAGGCAGTGGAAAAGTGGCCTTAGAAAGTGCCTGGGCATAAAAACAACCGGTTTCACGCGCCTTTCCAAATGGAAAAAAGTGGCTCTGAAATGCTACAAATCTATATTTAGCCACAGAAGTGAAGGCCAGGCCAATGCACAATTAAACCTACATTCAAATATCACTTTTTAAGTGCAATTAAATGGGTTTGCAGGCATATAATAACAAACACGGCAAAAAAAGTGGGTGATCAGGAAAACGTTTTATTGTTCTTAACATAGACAGAATATGATTTGGCTGATCCATTCTGGAAATTGACACTTGGTGGTTTTCAGCCTGAAATTAAAATATGAGGCTATGAATATTTTGATTGATCAAGATAGCTCAGTCAAGAAGTTTCCCCCTGATGATGCCAGAGCTCCCTCCCAAACACCCATAGGAGTTAGGTTAGAGATGTAAACTATCCCAGCAGTTTAATAAAGTCTCAAGGCTTTGAAAGTTATCAGTTTAAGTCTTTGACCAAAACTTCTGTGAGAATGAGACTTTGCTCACCAATATGCTATACAGCAACCACAAGTTGTGTTATCAAATTTTCCATCTGTGGGCTGCTTGGTGCAACCCCAGCCCTAATATTGGGGGGATGGTTGAACAGATTTTCAGACTCATCCTTTCAAGTTGCTGCCTTCTTGATTCCCCCTTGGTCTTTCTTGGTGGTCTCTCCTGGATGCCTTTGCTTGGAGGTTAACTTCTGCTGGCTTTGTTGCTGATGCTTTTTGTTGGCATGTTTCCGACTTCTGGCTTTTTATCCCGCTTTATCAGCACTTTGGAATTTTAGCAAGAATCTATCATTATCACAGTGGCCCAAGAGCGCAGAGCTTTCATATGAAGAATACTCTTATAGTGAGCCCCAAATTGTTACATAGGCAAGCAAAAGTTTTCTTTAGCTATGAGGAGGGGTGGTAGTAGCAAGGGGAAGCCCTTCAGCTGAGGCAGTCATTTGCTTTTCTGGTGGGGCAAGGTGGCAGATCTGCACAAAGCTTTGATAGGAAAGGGGGGCAAAGAGGCAGGATCTATTACTTTATCCAGGCATCTCATGAAAGAAGATGGGACAAAATTTGTCTCTAATGATTTAACATGATTCATTCAGTTTCTAAGTGCTGATTTTGAGCTTTAAGTATCTTCTATCAGATAGTACCAGCAGTATAAAAGATTTAGGATTCAATAAACCCCTGCAAAGATAAAATGCTCAGTCTGAATCAACTGACAGTTTTATTCAAAGGTGTTTCCAGGAAGGAGCTCCTAGCTTTATCCTGTTAGTAAATTGATTTCAAGCTGAGTGATTCCTTATTGGCTGTATGGTCATCTGCTTCAACCTTCTTGTACTGGCCTAATCTGATTGGTTGTTTAAGGTGATCAATCCAACCATCCCTGGCTCTGGAGGTTAGCCCAAGACTTGGGGTCCATAAGGTGTCATTTAGGCCCCCAATTCATAGCTAATGGGAGTTTGGGCCAATTAAAATCTTTTTGAAGGCTTCTCTGTGGTTTTGGTTATTTTATGGGCCAGCTGGCTTCAGAGCATCAATTCTATTTTGGGGAGGAGTGATGGGGTTGATTCCAGAAACTGTACTTGATGAATTACTCAATTGATCATTTGATAGCATATTTGTGAGCCTTTAATCCAACACACCAGAGTAATTCTTCAGGACCTTTTTGGACCTTGATAGAAGGTTTATAAAGGGTTCTTCCATCTGAATTAAATAGACAACTTTTTAGCCTTAAGATATCAAAAGCTTTGATAATAGAAAAATTTCCAACTATTAATGATCCCAGTGCTGGGAAAGAAGAAAAAGGATTAAAGAGTACAGGAAACTTGCCTGTAGTTGATCCCCAGATGAAGATTGATCAAGGACAATAAAAGACAGAAGGTTTTGTGAAGGGGGGGAAAGTTTCATTAGGGTGAATTTGGATCATTGCTCCAGGATCTATAAACTTTTAAAGATGGGCATACACCATAATAAGTCATGGTTTATGAGGCTGATTTTCATGTGCTATTGGGAAAGATCTTGGGGGCTTTCATGCAACAAGATCATCATAAACTATTACACTGAAATTTTTTGCCTGAAGGATAACATCCCAACCCAGTCCATCCCTGTATTTCACCCAAGACACATTTCAATGGCATCTAAAGAGCAGGTGCACCACAGGGCTTCTGAAAAAGCTCTATAAAGTTAATATAGACAAGCCTGTAGTTACTTTATAGTGATTGCAGAGGCAGTCCTCTCTAGTTCAGATGCCTTCTGAAGTTTAGTTCTCCTTCAAGACAGGAGGGCAGCTAGGAGCAATATCTGGCTGATGGTGTGGGAACAGACCTCTTTGTAATGTCCCACTAGCTGCTCAAAATAAGCCCTTTGAGAGTTGATACCAGAATCAAATTGAGTTTAACAGGGCTGTTGTAAGGGATGGAACTCTTACATATGTTCACTATACATACAGGAAGAAAATTAAATATTTGGTCTATAAAGCTTACTATAAATTATTTGGAGGTAATATGGTTGCATTGGTTGTCATATATCAAGGAGAATAGAGTGTGAAATTATTGTTGGTAGTCATTAAACCATTTCCAATAACTAAACACAGCAGAAAAAGGGGCAGCAACTCATGGTAACAATTCCCCATTATAATCTGATAGTAAAACAAGGCTGATTGGATGAAAGGAGTCATCAGGTTAGCCAAGGAGCTAACAGAGTTGTGGGAATAACTGCACAGGATGGGTAAAAAAGCATCTCATAATATTAAGTAGAATCAAACTTTACTTGGAGGTTGGGAATATTAAAAGTGGCAGAAGACCTAACTATGATCAGCAGAGAGTGGTAGCTAATATCTAAAACATGTCTAGTATCCTTATAAGATAAGAAATAAGATACATGTCAATAGCCAGGTTATAACAGTAGATCAAATTTTGGGGCTAGAGATGCTCTATTTGATTGAAGGGCTGAATACTTGGTGTTGAGCAACTTGAGTTATTGCTGGTATGTTAAAAGCTACAGATAGATGTTAGCCTTGCCAATGTACTCTACCTAATCCTATGCTAAAGCACTACAGACTAGAACAGAATAGAACTTTAAGATAATTACGTTTTATTGAAACTGGAGTACAATCTAGCCAGCACTGCAATATATCCAGTGTAACTAAGAACTTGTTATCATCCTTTCAGGTGTCTGTATCAATATATACTGCAACAACCCTTATTCTTGTCCTTTCAGACAATTCTTGGTAGCTATCTTTGCAATGGGTCCATCTTTGCTGGCTGCATCTATCCTGATTAGCTGTCCTTGGCATGTGTGCTGCTACTGGCCTTTACAAGGCATACATGGCACTTCAGCTACAGCCTACGCTCCTCTTGAGCTAGCCTGATGGAAATTATTGATTGGCTGTATCTTATGCGCTTATTATGGCGCTAGGAAACTACACCATATTTAGTTGAAACTTAGAAATGGTCCATGTTCTGTCCTCCTACATTGGAAGGTAGAATTCCAGTATTCCATTTCCAGGGCTTAATTAGTGATCCTTTTCTGGCTGGCAAGCCTTCTGTTTATTGATTCAATGGTTTGAATTAGGGATTATATGCTGTTAATAGCAGACTTGATTCAATATTGACTCATGGATTATCTGCCGTGTAATACTGACCTGAACCAATACAGAACCAATTATACACCTTGTAATGCTGATCTAAACTTGGTATTTCCTTGCCATTCACACACCACTTATTTGGTATGAGCATATACATCCTTCAGGTTGGGTGGAACTGAGTTGATACAACATCCAGTAGGATTGGGCAAGAGATATGCAATTGATGATCTAGAGATTATACACTGTGTAATCAATGATAATCACAATAGCGGCTAACAATTATACAGCGTATAATAGCCATATCAATTATAATAAGCTAGTGATTATACAGCGTATAATCACTACACATATAGAAATGATAATCAAGTGATAATACAGCATATAATTGCTTTATATATTATAACAAACTAACAATTAAACAGCATATAACTGTCATATCAATTATATTAACTTATGATTATACAGCGTATAACTACTACACTTAATAGAATATTAGCCTAGTGATAATACAGTGTGTAACTGATAAAGATCTGCGTTGTTGCAACATCTTTGATTACTCCCTCTTGGAGAATTAACACCCTGAGTAAATCACCAAGCGGCTCACTGAGTGGTTCACCGCCCAGGCTATAAACTGGTGGCACTATTATCAGTTAACTATCTATGATGAGGATCATTCAATCCAGGTCCGAAATGAAACACAACTTGATTAAGCCTTGTGACTCAAGAGGAAAATTACTCAGATAAGCCCCATGATCTCCATGACGTACATGAACAACATGTGGCTTGTCATGATACTATATAATATTCTATATTAATATCCAATAAAGTATCATTCTCTTCTTAATATTCCCCTTTATTTTGTTTATTATACTTTCCAGAAGTATAAGCTTGACAGTGGTAGCACAGGTAGGTTATCCATACCTACCTAACTTGAAGGAAAAATTCCTTGCAAGAAAAGAACACAAGCAATGTTGCTCCCTAACGGTTGGAGAGATTACAAAGTAGGACAATACGTCCCCCAGGCCTTGTCATCTACAATAATCTCCTTGTACCCATTGTCCAGTGCAATGCCCTCAAAATCCGCAGACTATCACTAACACACTAACCACAACAGCGCCTACGCAACCTGAGATACCCAATAATGTGTTTCAACGCTTACGTACTGCTGAGATTGATGCCTTCAAAGGACTATGCCAGGAAAACACTTTGCTTTGGATCAACAGCACTGAGAGCAAGTTCAAACAATGGTTTACCCCCAACAACTCTGGGTCAGAAAAATTGCCCTCCATGTCACAGGAACTGCTTCACGCTTCATTACCAAAAGGCTAGCCCAACATCCTGACCAGAAGGAAAATTGGGAAGTGTTCAAGGCCGCATTCCTTGAAAAGTTCTCCATGAAGGACTTGGATGTGATGATTATGACCAAGCTTTGAACCTTCAAAATGACAGAAACCATCAAAGAATACATTACAGCATATGAAGAACTACATGACTGTGCGCCCAACACCATCAACTTTGATGAGCCTGGGCCACACCTGGACTTCTACAATGGCCTTCCCACATACATTAGACGTCAATTTGACATGACTAGCTGCAAGAACCTCAAGGATGTATTCCTAGAAGGAAAACACAGCTCAGAAGTCTGACAATCTACACACCATCAACAAACGCAAGAAAACCCTGCAGTTAAGAGAGCCTTGCCCCAATAAGCAAAACAATTGAGCCAACAGTACCCAGCCTCAGAACAGAAATCACACTGCACAAGCCAACCAGGCCAGCACTAAAGATACCAACAAGGAGGGAAAAGCTCAGGGGAGTGCTTAGGCAAGCTGCTCTCCCCCTCTTCACAAGACTTGTACAGAGAACAGGACGTGGACTCAATCACCATGATCCAGGTTCCCTCCAGCAACCCTCTAATGTTTGCCACCCAATCTGGAAATAAACTCCTTACCTATCCTTTCCGTTTTTGCAGATACCAGGGCACAGCACTATTCAACACTGGAGCCAATCAATCACTCATTAATAAGAGTTTCACAGACCTCATGAAGTTACCTACCATTTGGAGTAGCATCAAGAAAGTCATCATGGCGGACAACCGCAGCACCCCAGTTACCCACAAGACAAAACCTTTCCAAGCCCAAATTGGAGACGTCCAAACAACAATTAGTGGCCCCATTATTCCAATCCCCAAATATGATATCATACTTGGATTAGATTGGATGCAAAAGGCAAAGCCTCACATCAACTGGGACAGTGCCACCCTCACTATCCAGAGAGGAGAAGTCCACCATCACGTGTACCCAACACACCTTGACACTCTCATGAGGGATCACATATTTGTAAAGATCATGGAAACGGAGAAAGAAACTGATATCAGCAAAATCAATTAGAGCACCTGTACGTATGAGGTCATAAATTTCAAAAACACAGAAACTCAACATAAACAGAACCCAAGTAGAGACCAGCTAGTCAATGAATTTCCCTCTGTATTCCAAGAAACACTACCTGGGTTGCCCCCTGATTGGGGGTATTCAACATGAGATTGACCTAAAAGGTAGCATGCCTAAAGCAGACCCATCTACCGCCTCACACCACAAGAAGACGGCGCTTTGAAAGCTTACCTTGACAAAGCACTCAAGAAAGGCCTCATCAGACCCTCAAAATCACTCTTTGCGCTGCTGTCTTCTTTGTGGCAAAGAAAGATGGAGGCCTCTGCCTGGTCACAGACTACAGGGCCCTCAACAAGGTCACAATAAAGAACAGGTATCCCCTGCTCCTAATTGATGACCTTTTTGATGCCCTGGGGGGGTCCCAAATATTCACAAAAATTGATTTGATAGCAGGTTACCACCAAATTTGCGCAAAACCTGAAGATGTTCCAAAGACCACATTTTGAACTAAATATGGATCCTTTGAATGTGTTGTCCCCAATTTTGGCATGACAAACGCTCCCAGTACCTTTGTAACCTTCATGAATGAAGTATTCATGGAACACATTGGGAAAAGAGCAATCATCTACCTGGACAACATCATCATTTACAGCCCCAATCTACAACAACACTGGGAAGACGTCTGTGCAGTCCTCCGTACCCTGCAAGAAAACCAACTAGTTGCCAAACTGTCTAAATGCAAGTTCTTCCCAACTGAACTCCCCTTCCTTGGCCATATTATTAGCAAGGACAGTCAATCCAGATCCAGTCAAAATACGTGCTATAACAGAGATTCCAGCCCCAAGGAACAAGAGCAAACTCTGCACTTTCCTTGGAATGGTAGCCTATGTATGCAGGTTCATCCCTGATTGGGGCGCCCTAATAGTCCCCTTGTCAGCCATCACTGGGAAAACAACCAAATTTGTCTGGTCACCCTTACAAGGTCAACATTTCCGCCAACTGAAAGAACACATGGTTACCACCCCCATCCTGCAATACCCAAACCGTGAGGGTATCTATGTGCTAGAAACCAACACATCTGATTATGCCATAGGAGGAGTCCTCTGTATCCAAACGGCCCAAAAGGACTTCCTCCCCGTGGCATATGAATCCAGGAAGCTATCAGACGGCAAACAAATATACCCTATACATGACAAGGAGCTGGTCGCCATCATACACTGCCTCATGAAATGGCAATGCTATCTTGAAGGAGCCCAGACGTTCAAAGTACTCACCAACCACAAGCTGTTGATATTCTTCAAAAAACAACAGCAACTGTCAAGAAGACAAGCCAAATGGATGAGCCTCATACAGAGATACCCCATGCAAATTGAATACAAGCCAGGCAGAGAGATGTTTACTGCAGACACCCTATCAAGGCTATACAATAAACATATCCTCCACACCAATAGCAACCCCAACTGGCCCATGTTAATAATGGGGAATCTCCAGGAAGGGTTCCCACCTGGCACACCAATGGACATCTAAGAGAAAGTCCTCAAGAACAAACGTCTGTTCAAAAACGTATATGGTACCCTTCACCAAATCCTTCCAAATGGTGACACTGTACCCTATGTTCTGTCAACACAAAAGATTGACACAATCCTCCGTTATCACAGAGACTTGGGACACCCCCAAAGCAGAAACTTGCATGAATATCTCAAGACCCGCTACTGGTGGCCCAATATTCTAGATGATATCAGAGAAGTACTGGAACAATGTGAGGTCTGTGAAAAGTATGCCCAAACCAAAGCTCCACCCAATTCAGTAGTACCTGTATCCATCACACAGCCCTTCAAGGTATGGTCGTTAGATATTGTGAAACCTATGCCTGGTGAAAGCTAAGGCAAGAAGTACATCATCACAGCTATTGACTATGCAACCAGGTGGCCTGTGGCACAAGCCACAAAAGAGCACAAAGGCAATGATGTGAGACAATTCATTGGAAAAGAAATCATAGCTAAGTTTGGAAAGCCTGACCTCTTAATCACAGACAGAGGCACTGAACTTAAAGCTATTGACACCAATATCTATCTTGTCAAAAATGGGATAAAGCACATCATAGTCATCCCATATCACCCATAAGCAAATGGACGCATAGAACTACTAAACAGCTCTCTAGTGGAAGCCCTCAGTAAGTTGTCTGCCAACAATCCAAAAGCCTGGGTTGATATGCTACCAACTGCCCTTATGGTCTGCAGAACGTGAGTCAACTGCAATATGGGCAAAAGCCCTTATGAACTTGTCTATGGTCAAAAACCTTCCTTGTCAGTACAACCATGGAACCACAACTGCCACTTCCAAAGAAAATACCAGACAGTAATGACCCAAAAGTACTACAAGCCAGAAAGGACCAAGAAGTGATGGAACAACAAAGGGTTCAGCGGGAAGCAATTCCATTGCAACAAGAAAGGTTCCAAGTCGGAGACAAGATCTGGGTCATCAATCACAACCAACATAAACTAGACCCAGGGTTATGCGGACCAGGCATTGTCATGGAAGTTAAACCCAATAACACCTACCTCATCAAAGGGATTGGAGCTCAAACTGAACTGAAATGTATGCATCATGACCGACTCTGTTTGTGTAAGGCAAGAACAGCCCAACAAAATTCAAGGCTTTCTGTACCTAACGCCAAACTGGACCAATATCAAGCCCATATACCAGATACTCTCAAGAAGATTCCCAAGGTGCCGCCTTCCAGCACCCCAGGGGGAGATGTCACAATATCTTTGATTACTCCCTCTTGGGGAATTGACACCCCAAGTAAATCACTAAGCGGCTCACCAAGTGGTTCACCGCCCAGGCTATAAACTGGTGGCACCATTATCAGTTAACCATCTATGACGAGGATCATTCAATCCAGGTCCTTAATGGAACACAACTTGATTAAGCCTCATGACTCAAGAGGAACATTACTCAGATAAGCCCCATGATCTCCATGTCGTATATGGACAACATGTGGCTTGTCATGATACTATCTAATATTCTATATTCATATCCAATAAAGTATCATTCTCTTCTTAATCTTCCCCTTTATTTTGTTTATTATACTTCCCAGAAGTATAAACTTGACAGTGTGCAATGATTAGCCTGATCATTTGTGATCAATCAGCCTAATCTCACACTTGGAAAAGTTTCCCCCAAAAATTTAGCAGATATAAAGGACCAATAAATGTTGGTTTGAACACAGTAACTGAGGAGTTTGAAGCCCTACAATAACACTGTTTTTATTATTTCTTCTTCTTCTTCTTCTTTAGATCTAGCTAAAGAATACAATGGGAAGATCCTGACTGGTATTGGGTTAATACTAAGCCAAGGATTAGTTTTAAGGGATTTATAAGGGATTTAACTCAAGGCCCTGGGAATACAGAATTTATACTAGTCTTTTCTGGGAGAAGCTATAAAGGGCCTATTGAAATACAAAAAATACACAAAAACAATAATAGCTGAAGCTATGTTTTATTAAAAATTTAAATGAAACTTATCATGTTCCATGCACTCAAAAAATTACATAGGAAGAGAATATCATTTTCTGTCAGGATAGATGAGAGAAAAAATTAGAAACATTGGGGGGAAGGAAATCCAGGATGCCCCTTCTGAGGAAATAGTGACCTATCAAAGAGTAAAAGAAAATGAGCCACCACTGTCCTTGTAATTCAAATCAAACACAGTAAAATTAAATCTGGCATAATGTTTCCCTTCACAATGGTATTAATGTATCTTATCTGTACTCATAATGATTTGTATCCTTAATTTTTCATGTCTTAGCTTTCTGCTATTATCAACCATTTTATATTGTTATAGGATGTATGTAGCTCCACAAGATTAAAAAAATTCTAATCAGGAACATATCTTCTTGTTTTTCAAATATAGCTTTACCATGGTAACATCAAAAGTGGAAATGATTAACAAGTTATCTAATTCCAGTCTTGGTATCAAGAACTATGAGATTTTTGTAGGTACTTGGATCATAGTGATTAAACACATGCCTGCTATCTGGGAAAATATTTCTCTGTAGGGAGAGTGGCTTGCCTAAGAACTCCCCTTTATTTTTGTATCAAGATTCTATTCATGGTTCTATATGCTGTTAGCTTAAAGAGCTCAGAGTGCTTTATATGAGCTTGGAGCTTTTATCATTATGGGTTTACTTGTTGGAGAAGTTTTCTTTCTGAGTGTTTCAGCTCCCTTGCATTTTTAGTTTTATAGCACTTTCTGAATTTTGAGCATCACATGTTCCTTCTGGAAATTTACCTGAATTTTGGGGCAAACTTTCAATTTTAAGTGTCTCATAACACATGAGAGAGACAATCATAAAAGTTCACTGGGGTAAAAGGGTCATAAAAGTTCATATGACTTGTTGCTCTGTCCAAGATGTCTCTTTAATATAAGTTTTACTTTTAAAAGATTCCTGTTACTTTGAGTTTCTTTAATTCCTGGGAAATCATAGTGTGTACACCACTGAGAGCAAATATATCAATATAAGTTCTTTTGAAAAAATTCCAGCTTTAATCTGGGTGGGGCTAGCTTTAAATTACTATATCACAAACCTGGAAGCAATCCTGATCACTGTGAGTGGAATTTCACTTGTACAGAGTCTTTGGAGATACCCAACTTTTTGTTGCAGCTGAACCAATGAGATTTCAGTATTTGATTGGGGAAGACAACATTCTAATAGAAAGGACAAGAATAATAAGAATAAGGTAATGTTTATTGGTTGTTATTGTGATTAATATACCATATGGGGAGAGCCACAAGGCCAACCTAGGGTGGCATAGTGGCAGGTTCCATATAAGGTTTGGGACTGTGGAATAACCTGTGCAGGGATCAGCACGTTTAATTGACAATGCTCCTAATTAGGAGATAGTGCCTGCAATTCAACATTACCATCATCTTGATCCATTCTGTTAGTTATGTTCTGGGGTGACTCATCAAGCTCCCTGGTGTATTGTGAGATACATTAGCAGGCAAGGAGGAAAACTTATGTTGCAAATTTTTGGTGAAGTTTTTTTGTTTCTGTATCCAGAAGTTGGAATTCTATCAGTAAATACTTATAGAAGGTCCCATCTATGTGGAGAAAGGGCACTGAAAGACTATAGAAGATAACCAAAAGGCTTATTAGGGCTAATTGGTTTAATCTTTCTCCTATTATAAGGTAGTTGAACTGTTTAATATGTACAGGGATATTATTGAAGATGTAACATCATGTGGGTTGGTCTGTCCCTACTAACAGATTCAACAGCAGGTATGAAGTTTCACTTCTTGTGTTTTTCTCTTTTGAGGCATTATTCTTCAATCTGGGTAGGTCTGATAGCCTAACTGGGCTATCATTGTTGAGCTTATACTTCTGGAAATTACATAATACAAGAAAGAGAGATTTTTTTAAAGAGATTAAGTTGTTATCAAAAAAGAAGATGTTTATATAGCTGCCTCAACATCTACAGTTACTCCCTCTTGGAGAAGTAATTCCCAAGTAATTACCTAATTAATCATTAAATTGTGGCATACTTATTAGCCACCCATATTATATGGGGATCAAACCTTTCAAATCCTAAATTGAACATTAACTGATCAAGCCACATGACTACCATGACATACATGGACAATATATGGCTTCTCATGATACTATATGATATTCCAAATTCATATCAATGATGTATCATTCTCTTCTTAAATCCCAACTTTATTTTGTTTATTATTTTCCAAGAAGTATATACTCAACATAGCTGTTGTTATGCAGATAATAAGATTGTATAGCATTTTCTTGAAAATGGTATACCTCCTGTAAATTAAGGGACTGGGCCTGATAGAATGTTTGGATTAAGCTTTAGCTACATTCTGCTATGTGGAGAGAGCCATTCATTGTTGAAATAACTTTCTGAGAGTAAATTAAAGCCCTTACAACATTTAAATATTTAATAGTTTTTCAGATATTTAATATATTCAAATTAAGCTTTAAAAAGATAATCATATAAACCAGATTTGTTTAATATTTTGAATAGGTATTTAGATTATACTCATACACTAGGATTTTGTATCCTTTTATTTTAAGGATAAAAAAGTTGATAGAAAAGAATTATATTTAATAATTTGACTGAATATTAATTTGATGTGATATTTCCCCAAAAAATTATTTGAGGTTGCTTATCATGACATTAAAATTAACTATGGTGAAGTCAACTCCCTGGTAGTCAACTATAAATCAAAGTGAGAATTCAGCTTTTTGTCTGATTGACTACTGGAAGTTGACATTTTTTAATTAACAGCACTTGATGTAACAAAGCCTTTAATATAAAAAATTAATGTCTACAACTATGTATACTAAAGGGCAACTGTGGCAAAATTGACTTTAGGGATGCAAAAGTGAGAATTCAAAAGTGAGAATCTAAAAGTGGCCAAGTCAACACTTTTTAAAATTTCAAAATGACTTTTTATAATAAAGTAACTACTTTTTCTTGGCTTTTTTAGTTGAGAGAATGAATAAAAAGTATTTTATATGACCATAATAAATTTTAATTCCAGATGAGTTGTCTTAAATTAATTTTGAAATTTTAAAATTGTCAACTTGGCCACTTTTAGATTCTCACTTTTGAATTCTCACTTTTGCATCCCTACAGTAAATTGCCACTGTTGCCTACTAAAGTGACTCCAGAAAACTTAAAATTCCAATAAAAACATACCTTACTAATAATAATAAGGAGAAATAAGCAATTTTTTTCAATTTACTATGTAATTTATGCTCTTCACTATAAAATAATTTTTTATCACCATAAAAATTGAATATTCCAATTTGAAAAAAACAAAAATAAACACAATAATATAATTATGCAAATTATAAAGAAATATTAATATTTATTTGATATAATTCATATAATCACAACTGTTAATATCTTATGTTTTATTAGGAAATTAACAAAAATCAAGACATTTCATTCACTTTCAACTATAACTATTAATCTCAAACCTGCCATCTATACATAAAAAATCATTACTATCTAATTAAATTAAAAAATAGAAAAATTAAAATTAAAAATTAAATAGTTAAAACAAAAAAGTAAAAATAAAAAATAATAGAAGTAGGCAAGCAAGTTTTTTCATCCACCTTTTTACCCTTCTTCATCTTGGCCCTTTTTTAGGAGGACAGTGGCAATAGGCTCAAGCTGCTTCTTGATCTCAGATGCCTTTTATTTGTACTTTTTGGCATCCAGGATGTCCTTTGTGAAGTAGGTAAACTTGGTGGTTGGCTTGGTGGGAGGGAGCAATTGGCCAGGTCAAGCAGCTTGGACTGTCTTCTCCTGCTTGTGATGGAGGAGAGAAAAGAACTTGTTGAATTTTGGATGTAGCCAAAAGTTAACCTTGAGGTGTTTGTGATACACCTCAAGTACCAAAGTGGTCTTCATCTCACAATTGAGGGCAGCCCAGTGCACCTTTCATGATGTCTTGGCTCTGGACTTGCCTTGCCTCTGAGGGACAACTTTACCAATCCACTGGGGCTCAAAGTATCCATGAAAGGTCTGAACACCAGATGTGTTGCAGATTGAATGGATTAGACATTAAGTCGTCCATCTAGGAATTGAGCAACAGAACAGTTGCGCAATTGCTTTATTGCGTCCTGACTTTACTAAGGATAAAGACGTTTAAAACGCCTCTAAAACAGGTGTTTAAAGCGCCTTTTGAATGCGCATAAGGCACAGGCTTTACTTCTGAGGTAATAATAGAACAACAAAGTTATTTGTATCTGCCTCCTTAAGGAAAGCCGCGTGAAACCAGTTGTTCTCTCACACGGGACTTTCTGCTGTGCCTAGCCACTCTCCTCCATTAGGAAGGTCCTTCTGTCTGTGCCTTCCTTCCCCTGGTGGAAATTTCCCTCCCTCACACTATATAAGTGCAACACTATCACAATAAGCACTAGTTTTGTTTTATTATCTTCTTATGTTCTTCTGTCCTTACCCAGGCTATCACTATACCACAACAGGTATAGTATTAAGATAAAGAAGTAGTAGACTAACTATTTGTAGAAATCAGCACCCAGGCTGCATATCTTACAACAAGATGCTTTACTTTGTAGGGATCCTTTGAGAGAATCTTTAAACCCTGCACAGTGTGCTCTGGATTTAAAAAAGCCAATGCACTGAATTGTGAAATCACATATTTGCAGGTGTCTAAGGTATCCCTCTGGTCAACCTACTAAGTTTAGCATTGGCCTGCACATTACAAGCAATTATTTGATGGTAGTGAAAGTGGTGTCCCTGCACTTCCCCATCAAACAGCTGCTCATATGCATTGAGCTGAGCAGGATTGAAGTCCATAATGCACATGTGAGGCCCTAGAGCTCTGAGCCTTACCTTTTCCTCTGAGTCCAGGGTGGCCTGGTCCTTGTCAGCGGCAGGAGGGTTTGCGCAGGTGTGTGGGGGACCTTCTTGCCACCATTGTTTTTGTCAAGGGGAAAGAGGGGAAGTGCTCTGCAAAGGATTGAGAACTTGCAGGTGTAAATAGCCTTGGTGGCCCCAGGGAGAAGGAAGAAAGCAAGTGGAATCACACAGATGTCAATATGGGCATGAATCATCCAAAGCTACTTGAACATCTGGGAGCAAGTGGCAAAGGTACCATCAACTAGCCAGGTTGAAGCCCTTTTTAACTTCAGCAGGTTCTGCTGAGTTGCGTAGCAGATTATACTGTCTTTGGTGCTGGGCCCATTGTTGTGAAGAAGGAAGCAAGTGGAATCACACAGATGTCAATCTGAGCATGAATCATCCAAAGCTACTTGAACATCTGGGGGCAAGTGGCAAAGGTACCATCAACTAGCCAGGTTGAAGCCCTTTTTAACTTCAGCAGGTTCTGCTGAGTTGTGTAGCAGATTATACTGTCTTTGGTGCTGGGCCCATTGTTGTGAAGAAGGAAGCAATCCCCACTTGGAAGTTGCTTGAGCTCGTGGGTGAGTGTAAGCTCTGATAAGACATCTGAGGCCTTTAGGGGAGGGGGATTAGCAGCAATCCTCTTGTTGCTGATGAATTTAACCAGTTGTTATGTGTGTGCACCAACTTGAGATTGAGGACTTTAAGTGCTTCAAGGCCTTGATAGAAGAATCAGAAGCTCAGATATTGGTAGAGGTTGGAATCACTTGCACAAGATACCACTTGAGCATTCTTGTAATTAAGTGGTTATGGGGCTCTCAGGTGTTCTCTCCCTTCTTGGCTGTGACCTGCTCCAAGCCCTCAGTGTTCAGGCGGGCCCCATAAGTCTTATCCTCACAGACAAAGTGCTTGCTTTTGGTGGCGCGCTTTTGATTATTACAGTTAAATATGTAATTATCAGCAACGTAGCCAGGGCCGCCCTTTACAGACATGATGGGGAAGTAACAGGGGAAGAAATTGGAAACTTTGAACTCTCTGTCCACATTGCAGATGTTGTGGATGGCCAGTGGATCCCAAGCCACTTGACCAGAGGCTTTGAACTTATTGGAGTATTCCTCAGGATCATCTTGGGAGTCAGATGAGGGAGGGAGAGAAGAGCCATCAGGGGGAGGGAAAGTGTCTTGAATGCCGCTATTCACCATGTTTTAATTTTGCCTTTGATAGGTTATTTTGAGGACAAATCCCTCTCTTTTGCTTTGCCCTTCAAAATGAGTCTGGCTCTAATTCGGGAAATTCAATTGTTCAGTTTCCTGACTCAGCGCAACTCATTTGCCCCACTCATGCTTGTGGCAAGTGATCCTACCGTCCTGGTAGTGTTTTGTGGTATTCTCAACCACTATATATTACATTTCTTATTCACCAATAAAAATTAAGTTCTATTCAAATTTTTGTCTATGTGTCTCCAAGTACTTCAGCGCCTCTCTAGACATGTCTAGTAGATATTATTCATTCAGGGCCTCAAGGTAATCAAATAGCCTTCCCTGCCATTCTAACTGAGACTTAGTACAAATCTAATCCTAAGGTTAGGATTTCCCGTTGTGTGTCTGTGCCGCGCCTCAGATCATTACAAAAATGGTGCTCACTATAGGGGCTGTAAGCCTCTTGGTTATCCCTTTCACAACTACGTTTTTAGGACCTTTGCCTCCTCCCATAAAAGAGCCAACTTTGCCTGAAATTACCAGTCCTCCTATTGAGGAAGACATTGCCAACCTGCCTATTGTCCTTACTGTACTGAACCTTGGGAATGGTCCCCACCTAGTGGCCTACCCCTTGGGTACCCCTGACTTGGAACAAGTCATGGCGGTAGCCCTTGGGTTAGTCCATGATGGAGCCATCCCTTTCCTCCAGCTACAGTTCAGTTAAGCAGAGTATTATGAATTGATTGTGGCTCTGCTGAGCACCTATTGGCCTCCTTTGTACAACCTGCCTTAGCTCACCATGAAATAATGCTAGGACTCTGTGTTCAAGAAATCTTGTCCCTACAAGCAGCTGTAACTAATCACTGGGACTAATTTTCTGCATATCAACAGTGTATTCATTCCCTGTTTTCCCTGGTGTCTGATAATCAGTGCGGCTCTGTTACCTCCCAAACCTGCTTGGTTGATTTCATTGAGCAAATGCACCAGTCCATCCCCGAGTATGTCAGGGAGCGTCTACACAAGTTTCACCAGTTGGAACAACCTTGGCAAACCCAAGTAGATTCCACCCTGAATGCCTATCTCACCAACTTTGAACAACTTGTGCAACAGCTCAACAAGTTCAGTGCTTACTCCTTCAACCAACTTCACAAGTAGCTGCCCTTTCTTCTAAAGGCCTTCACAAACTTGGTGAAGAATTCAATCAAGAAAGGGCTGCTACCACCGCCGCCATTGCCAAACTCCAGACTCAAGTAAATGAATTGTCTACCCCTAATTCAGATGCCCTGTGTGACTGTACAACAGTCACTGTTGAGTATTTAGCCAAATAAATACTCTGAGATAGAAAGTTGCTCTGTTTTTACTGTTTGTTTTATGTATATAGGTTTGGCTGGAATTCTTCAGATAAAGGTTCCTGGAAACTTAGTATCTATATTCAATAAAAGAACAGAAGGCAAGATTGGCCAAATCAATCTTGAGGACTGGGTGTCCCAAAAACAATTTAATTAACCAGGAAGGTTAATTAATAAATACCAGAGGATATAATTAATGAGTATTTAATTATATTAGCTCAATACCTTGACTGTGTTAAGAAGTTTGGTTAAAGTTAACCAAGAAGTGAACCCCCCAAATTTGGGTTAAAAGTGCCGTGGTGGTGCCTTGTTCAAGTTTTGAAGCATTTTAACGGGTTTTTAACGCTAAAAATCATTAGATGCAACAATAACTAAATAAAGACAATGGTGTCTAAGGATTTAGGTTTGATCATCTGGTTCCCAGTTGGAATGTTGATAGCTGAGTTTTGGGATGGGTATATTCCACAGGGTTTTGGAGCCAGGGGCTGAGGAAGCTCCATGCTGAATTGGTACATTGGGATGAATGGAGTCAGGTGACTTCTTCTCGTTGTAGGTTGATTCTCACAGGTTGAGAATTATTGGTGATCTTTTAGGTAAAGCTCTAGGTTTGGATGACTCAAATGCCATAGACTACATGATATGAATCATAGGTTGGTTCAGGAACCAGAGGGGTTTTCAGCTGAATATGCCCCAAATGATATATAAGCAGAAACAGCTAAAATTTAATAAAATATACATACTGTCAATTTTGACGCTTTCCCTTTATTTGCTTTTCAATTGTGTCTTCTTTATTATCTTTTGAGAGAGCAAAATTTGGAATACTTTGTGTGGAAGCAGCAGCACTTAGAAAGGACGTTCTTATGAGTTCTCTAGAGGAAGCTTGGGCAAGTCTAGAGGTCACCAAGACGGCGCCTGAGGAATCCTTGGTGGAAGTTAAAGCGTCTTTCAAAGAAATATATTCCAATTATTTTGCTAAGGAAGGGACCCCTACTCAAAGAAACCAAATCTATACTTGGGATTCTTGGAACTTGTTGGTGGGTTTTGGTGAAATCTTGCAACAAGTGAAGGACAGGGCCAATTGTGAAATATAGGCATTAAGAACTAGAGAGGAAAAGAGTGTTGAGATCATGGCTACTTGGCAGGATGACAACAAGGCATTGGTCCATAAAATTGCCTCCCTGGAGGCAAAGCTCCTTGAAGCTTTGTCACAAGAAGGTAATGGTAATAATTCTCACAGACAGGATAATGGTAAGTTGAACTGGTTGGACCCAGATCTGTCACACCCTGCCTTCTCCTCCATCTGATGATTTGGCAGATAGAGAGCAGAGACCATGGGATGTCATTCAAGTTTAAGAGCGTCCACCCATAGTCAGGATTGCCCTACCAAAGCCCCTCAGCCTGATCCTCAAGTGCTTGCTCTGACGGCTCAAGTTGCTGATTTACAACAAGAGGCTGCTACTTTGCGTGAGGCAATGGCGTCTGTTGTTAGTCCAACTGGGGTTACCAATGAAGATGGCTGTTGCCCTGGCTTGTCAAGAGCTCCCCACATTCACTGTGCTAGAGAGTTGATATCTCTAGCTAATGAAGTGGACCTCTTGAAGCAAGACCACTCTGAGCTTGATAAAGACATACAATAATTGAGTGAAGTAATTGATTCTGTAAATGACAGGTTTTCGCCCTGCCTCTCAGTGGGTCCTTCTCTTACCTCTTGGCTGGCTGAGCTTTCCACGGTAGTAACAACTCAGGGCCAGAGCCTTGACGTTACTGAGCAACAGACCACAATAGCTAACAATTCAGCTGCCTGCACTTCTGAAATTTTGACTACTCTTGAAGAGAGTGTTTGTCAGCTGTGGGCCAGGCATCTCCCTCTGAATCTGAAGCAGAATTCTCCCCATGTATAAGCGTACTTGACAGTAACAATAGTGGTCCAACTCCCAAGGCCCAACTCAAACCTACCTTTAAGCAAGTCTTTGACCCCAAAACCTCAATCATTGCAGCTTTCCTAACTATCTATGAAACTGCCATGAAAAGAGCCTCAGATGAGGTTAAGAAAGAACACATTCTAACCTATCTGCACCTGGCCTGTCAAGAGGTAGTAGTACCTGAGTTGCCCATCATCAAGACTTGGGAAGAGATGGAGCAGCTTTAAATCAACAAATTTGGTGGCAACCCTAGTTTAGAAGTGAAGAAAAACGCCTTCATGCACATTGCTTTCAAACCTAAGGAGACTCTAGCTAAATTTTCAGATAGATTCTACATGGAAGGGCAATAGCCAATAACAAGCAGACAATTGATGGCCCACAAAGCCTACATAGCTTGCGCTCAAGCCTTCAAGGTTAACCAGCTTCTGTGTCTTCACTTTAAGGGTCATGAGGCCATGCTTTTCTATATGAAGAGCATCAAGACACTGTTGCAGGATATACACCTTATCCATTCTGGGGCAGTTGTGCAGGAGAATCATGCTGCCTCCAACTCTGGTTTGTCTTCCTGTGTCCCTTGTATCCTCACCATGAGCTCACAGAATCCCCCTTGACGCCAGGGCTGCCAAAACTGTGGGCAGATAGGTCACCATTCTCAAGTGTGCACCAATCCTAGGGTTGAAGAAGCTGATCCCAAAGAGCAGGTGGGAAAATAATAGTCAACCTAGAGGCAGAGATGCTCTTGGTTGACAATTCTTCCCAGTCTCCTTCGATTCCCCCCTCCATTGCTGACTCTGAGCCTGCTGCTATTCCACAACGTCTCTGACAACTCTGACATGGATGATTCAGATATGGAAGATCCCAATGCCTATGGGTATTCAGTCCTTGCTGTCCCCAAAACTATTTCAGTCCCTTATAAGCTATGTTCTGGGAAAACCACAACAACCGCCAAGCCTCTGTCTGAAGCCAAGGAAGTTGTCTCTTGTCCATACCTCACTCAAGCTAAGAGATCCCCTGTGCTTGTAGAGTCTTCTGAAGAAACTGCTGAGGTTGCTGTTGCTGTGTTCAAAAACGTTTCAGTCTCACTTCCTCTCCAGACGGTCTATAATGAGTTTCTGGGCCTAAGATTTATGATTAAAAAATGGGACAAAGAGCTGGCAAAAGCCCAAGATGTTCTGGCTGACCTCCCTCCTTTTGGTTGTACCACCACTTGTGTGGAGATATCCATTCAAAAGGTGAAAATCAAAGCTGTCTTGGACACTGGATCTCCTGCTAATGTTGTCTCTTCAAAGCTTGTCAAGAAGCTCAAGCTTGCCCCCAACCTAAACTACCACCAGTTGTATGGCACAGCTGGGCTATCCATGACTCTTGCTATAGGAGCTTATTCTGCTCTTCCCATGTGGTTTTGCAAGCTACTCTTAGCTGTGCCTGCTGCTGTCTTGGAGAATGAGAGCTACAACCTCCTAGTTGGTACTCAATTTCTTAGGGAATACAATGGGATTATCAACTTGAAGGATGGCTACCTCTCTATCTTAGGGTATGAGGCCCCTCTGATCTTTGAAGAGCCAGTTAAGTCCCTGGGAAACGCCTCAAGACATTTTTCTTTAGAATACCCCACTGGTGTTTTCACTCTAAAGTACTGTATCCACTCATCCAACATGAAATGCCCTCCAATGGCTTGCCCTTCATCTGAGGGGATTTCCCTCATGGCTACTTCTGCTGTGACTATTTCCCCTAGATCTCAGGCTATCCTAGACTCACAAATATCATATGAGTTACCTGAGCGCACGTTCTTAGAGTTATACTCTCCTCCCTTGCTAGGACGCAACAAATCCTATCTCTTTCTGGGAATCTTGGATGTCTCTCATAAGGACCATGTTCAATTTCTGGTTGCCAACTTAGCCTCTCTCCCTATACATGTGCTTAAAGGGCAGGTTGTTGGCTATGGCAAGTTGTTGAATGCTCCTAACGTCCTATCCCTACACCTCTTTGGTACGTTCCAGGACTTTTACTTACCTGAAGACAAGTCCCAAGTCCTATCCTTGTTCACTGCTCAAGACTTTCCGAAACTATCCCTGATGCAACAGAAAGAGGTGCTTGACCTGATGGACCAGTTTTCAGATATCTTTGCTAAAGATAGCACTGACTATGGTCTAGCTAAAGGCGTCATTCATCAGATTGATACTGGTGACGCTCCCCCTTCTGCGCTAAAACATATTACCACAGTTGTGTAGAAGATGCTCAGGTATCTAAAGAGCTCAAACAGCTTCTAGACGCTGGGCTACCTTCTCCTTCCCAAAGCCCATGGGCCTCTCCCTTGCTCATACTAAAAAAGAAGGATGGAGGTTGTTGCATTGTGATAGACTACCAACAATTGAACTCTCTAACTAAGAAGGATTCTTACTCCTTACCACGCATTGATGATGCTCTCTGCTGACTTGGGGGCTCCAAGTACTTCTCTGCTATGGACCTAGCCTCTGGGTACTGGCAAGTGGATCTCTCTCCTGAGGATAGAACAAAGGCTACACTCATCACTTCCAAGGGTTTATTTGAGCCTACTCAAATGCTGCAAGGACTCTGCAATGCCCCAGCTACTTTCCAACAAGCCATGGACTCCATTCTCTGTGATTTGAAGCTCTTGTGTGTCCTAGTGTACTTAGATGATATAACTGTCTTTAGTGCTACCTTTAATGACCACCTGGTCCATCTCAAGGAAGTATTCATAAAGATTTGAGAAGCTGGTCTTAAGTTAAAACCATCTAAGTGTGCCTTCTTCAAGGAACGCCTTGAATTCTTGTGACATTAGGTGACTCAGACTGTAATTTGACCCATGACTAAGAAAGTTGAGGCCATTGAAAAAATGCTTCTGTCCACCAACTTACGAGAAGTTCAAGTCTTTCTGGGAATGATGGGATACTAAAGACAAAGATACCTGATTTTGCTGACACTAGCAAACCTTTGGTCCAGCTGCTATGTGATGTCCCTTTCAAATAGACTGTAAGCCAGAAACTAGCCTTTGAGACACTCAAGAAAAGCTTAAGGAGACCCCTATCTTAGTATATCCTGACTACAATAAGGAATTTATCCTATACTGATGCTAGTGACCTGGTCATTGGAGCCATCTTAGCTCAATTGGACAATGAAGGTGGATCACCCTGTAGCTTATACCTCTTGTGTCCTGAATAAGCATGATAAAAATTACAGTGTAATAGAGAAAGAGTGCATTGCCGTGTTGCATGCTGTCAAAAAGTTCTGCCATTACATGTATGGCACCCATTTCACTGTGGTCACCAATCACGCTTTGCTTAAATGGTTACAACAACTTAAGGAACCAGAAGGGTGACTAGCTAGATGGGCTCTCCTCCTGCAAGGTTAAGACTTCTCTGTGCTGCACTGTCCCAGGATTCATGATCAGAATGCTGATGAATTATCCAGAATGCCCATCCTTTTTCTACAGCCTGCTGAGGCTGACAGGCTGTACAAACTGATTAGATATCCTTCTTCTTTGGAAAACAAGATGGAAGAAGTGCAAGTTGCCCTATCTAAGCTTTCTGAAGACACATTCATTTGTGACAATCAGCTCCTCAAGAAAGTACAAGACCAATACCTACCTTATGTACAGCCTAGCCTTTGCCTTTTGCTAGTGCTTCAAGCTCATAAGGAGACAAGACATGGAGGCATTGCCAAGACCCATGGATGACTCCAGAAAAACTACTTCTGGGAAAACCTTTGCCTTCTGATTCCAGATTTTATTGCTAGTTGCCATGATTGTCAGCTTCAACGGCCTTGAGCTGCCTCTCACAAGTTCCAGCTAGTCCCTCCTCAAGACTCCTTTCATACTGTCAGCATTGACGCAGTGGGACCTCTCCCCCGCTCTTGCTCTGGTTGCCGCTTTATCCTAATTGCTGTTGATCATTTTAGCAAGTAGGTAGAAGCTTGTCCAACCAAGGACATCACTGCCAAGACAACCACTGCTTTTCTGCTACATAATGTATTCTTCTTCCATGGTTGTCCTCAAGTGTTGTTATCCAACAATTGGACTAATTTCAATGCCAAGCTGGTAAATTCTATTGTCGAGGCCTTGGGATCACACCAGTCTTTCTCTGCCCCCTACATTCCCTCTACTAATGGAGCAGTTGAGCGTGCAAATTTGACTTTGGTTTCTATCATGAGGAAGCTCACTTATTCTGACGCTGCAAACTGGGATCTATACTTACCTGCTGTTCTCTTTCCATATTGCCTTAGCAAGCATCATGTCACTGGGTATTCCCCCTTTGCTATGCTATATGGGCGTGAAGCCACCACTCTGTTGCTCTTGGGGGGCCTACTCTCCTCTGATAAGACTATGAACCCTGACAATCATATCAAAGATCTAGTCAACCGCATCATTGACATTCAGGCTACTGTCTACAAGTCCGCATATAAGACCAAGATGTTTGAGCTCTCTCTTGAAAATGCTGGCTGTTCCCCTTTACCTGAGTTCAATATTGGGGGTCATGTTCTTTACTATCAGCATAGGTTAGGAGGACGCACTCATAAACTAGACTTGTTGTGGGTTGGGCCCTTGGAAGTGACCTTCAAATGAGGATCAGAGTACACTGTGAAACTCCTCTCCAGTGGTTGACTGTTTGCCCAAGTGTATGCCAAGTTCCTACACAAGTACTGCCCCCCTAAGGCCAATCTAGAGGGGGGCAATGTTGTGAATGCCGCTATCCACCATGTTTTAATTTTGCCTTTGATAGGTTATTTTGAGGAAAAATACCTTTCTTTTGCTTTCACCCTTTGAAATGAGTCTAGCTCTAAGTTGGTAAATTCAATTTTTCAGTTTCCTGACTCTGCACAACTCACTTGCCCCACTCATGCTTGTGACAAGTGATCCTACTGTCCTGGTAGTGTTTTGTGGTATTCTCAACCGCTGTATATTCCATTTCTTATTCACCAATAAAATTTAAGTTATAGTCACATTTTTTTCTTTGTGTCTCCACGTACTTTGGCACCTCTCTAGCCATGTCTAGTAGATATTATTCATTCAAGACCTCAAGGTAATCACATAGTCTTCCCTGCCATTCTAACCAAGACTTAGTACAAATCCAATCCTAAGGTTAGGATTTCCTGTTATGTGTCTGTGCTGTGCCTCAGATCATGACAGAAAGGGTTCTTTGAGGCCTGCTTGGATATCTCCTTTTTCTTGCCAGAAGAAGATGTGGGCTCCTTGGCACCCTTTCCTTGCTTGGTATGGCGCTCCTTTGTGGGCTTGGAGTTGGCCTCTGACTGGTAGAAAGAGTTAAGTGAGATCATTGTCAAATTTATTGGGTGATGAGTGATGAGGAGAAGGTAAAAGTGAAGGGGAAGATGAGGGTGGAGGGAGATAAGTTGGAGGAGATGGAGTGGGGGAGAGGGAGTTGGAGACTTCACCTTTGCAGGCTTCTTGGTGTGGTTGGCAATGGTGGCGGGTTCCTTGAAGCTCTTGGAGGCTTGGCGCTTGGGCTGTTTGCTTGATTTGGATGATATTGGCTAAAGAAAAGTTTAGTTTTGTAAATAAAATAATTGAGAAGATATTAAACACAAAGAGGTAAAGAAAAGCAAAATATAAGTAAAAGTATTCAAATAAAGTTGTATTTATCAAGAAAAAGCATAACAAAGTAAATAGAAGAAAAATAGAAATTCAAAGTATAAATTTAAAGGTTAAAACATAGAAAAAAGTGATTCTATTATGAAGTATCAAAGATGTTAGGTTCAGAATAACATCTTAGTGCTAAATCAATGTAAAAGTATAATTAAAAATCAAAAAAGTATATAAAAATTATATGGGGAGTAGCAGGAAGAGTAGTGGATTAAAATTGCAAAAAACATTATGTGAAGTTTTTTATTGGGGTTAAAAATTCAAAACATAGTAAAGTGTCAAGTTCAGCACTGTCAATCAGCTGGAAAAGGCTGAATTCTCACTGTCAAGTTTCCTGGAAATGAGCAGAAAAATAAAATTTACTATGTTTTTTGCATATAAAACTTGCTTAATTTAAAAATGGGTTCAAAAGTTAACCCAAAAGCAAGGCAGTTTTATATGCCCAAAAAATTAAAAAATACAACATAAGTTAAAAAATTAAATGAGTGGGAAGGTGCTTATTAGTGATAATAATATGGTGGGAGGAGCTGGGGGTGAATTATTTACCATAGTGTTGGTTAAAACGTTAAAGAAGCTATCTGTACTAATCCCAAAGTTAAAGTGCCAGGTGGATGGGTGTCAAGTAGCGCTCATAGTGTGTCAGCTATTAATTTAGCCCTAATTCTGAGCCTTTGATTAGTTAAATCCAAAAATGATTGTGTGGCAAGTGGATAGTTTCAAACAGAGGGGGAGTCAAGTTTCTTTTTTTATAAATTACATATGAAGTCTATTAATAAATTAGGCTCAATTTATATGGCAACATTTAATCTACAAACCTGGAAATAACATAATGTAAAACAAGTGGGGTATTTGATTAATGTATATACCACTAAATCCAGTATAGTGGTGCTTGGGAGCTTAATCAACAACTATGGACACTAATAAAAAATATAATAGTAAATAATAAAATTTATATAAGCGCATATGTTTTATTAATAAAATTAAGTCTTGACTTAAAAAGTGTCAAACTAGCCACTTTTTCTTTTAGAGTGTTGAACATAGGTGATTTTCCTTTTTATTAGTAAATTTACTTATAGATTGCCCATTAAATTGGTCTTTGAGCTAACCAATACATTAAAAAAAGTTGAATTTTAGTGTTTTTAATCTCAGATTTTGGTTTTTCACCACTGATTTACTAGTAAAAATTAGCTTAAATTGTTCAAGCAAAAAACACTAATAGATTCAAATATGCCGCAGTTGACTCCCTGGTACTTGACACTTTGTTGAGTACCAGGGAGTTGACTTCACCACAGTTGCATGTTGAGCAGGGGGAGCCAACTTTCCTTTTTTTATAAATTACATATGAAATCTATTAATAAATCAGGCTTAATATATGTGGCATCAATTGATCTAGCAACCTGGAATAGAAACAATGCAAACAAGTGGGGTGGTTAATTAATGTATATACAACTAAATCCAGTATAGTGGTGCTTGGGAGCCTAATTGACAACTATGAACACTAATAATTATAATTAATATATATAAGTGACTCTATCTGTATGTCTGTCTGTCTTTCTTTTTGTCTGTGATGTTGCCTCAAGTAGGCTCAAGTTGTAAAGGATTTGAATGAATTGCTTTTTCTGTAAATTTAATTTAAAGTTGATGAAAAACCAAAAGCTCATTTTGGCAAATCCTTACATTTGATCCCTTGCATGCATCTTTGAAAGTATGAAGGTTAAAATTAGTGGTGTATGGTCCAAACTATATTGAACTTAAATATAAGCCACTCAAACTTCTATAAATTTTTAAATAACTACTTGATTTTTAAATTAGTGGCTAACCTCATACAGCCATATCAAAGAGGTTTATCTGTATAGATTGCCTGACTCTATAATGAGTGGATTAAAATTAGAAAGGAAGCAGCAGCTGCTTGAGATGCTTTTGTATTATTGGATGCTTAAACTCTGCTGATGATTGAATTGACTGATGAAAAGAGAGTTTGGTCAGTTTTAAAATATTTAATTGAAAAAGATACATAAATTTTATTTTAAGTACAGGAAGGTTGGCTTGGAAATTTTCAATCTATCTATTCCAAAGTGAAATAATAGAACATTCCACTTGGATGCATCAGCTGATCCAAGTTGCTGCATATTGTTTCAGAGTAAACCTTGCTTAATATTCTATCATCCAAATAATGATATCAGTGGAGTAAACAAGCTTTAATGATATTAAGATCAAAAAACAATTTTCATGAAATTTAGAGAGCATAAATAGATTTTTCAGATGATTCTGATCAAAATGACACCAAACAAGATAGTTCCAGCTGCTCTAGATGCTAGGGTATATAGTAAATGCTGGAATTTGGCTCACATCAAAATCAAAGGCATAGGCTTAATTTGATTCATTTAAATTCACTCTAAAAACACATAAAACTAAAAACAACCTATCTCTGTGAGTACTAAGTAATCTTAATGTACAAAAGCTTTTTTTAAAGCTACAGATCAGCTCTATCTTTTTAATGTTTTAGAAAAATAAAAATATATAATTTTAAATTGTTTTTCTAGCTTTACTAAACTTAATTTTAACTCTCCACTTATTTAGATTTATTTTTTATTTTTTTATAATTGGAATATGACACTTTAATTTTAAATAGATATGATTAAAATGATCTTTTAAAAAAATGATTCAAATAAAAAAATTAAACTTAACATATGATAAGTAATCCTAGTCTAAAAATACAATAATCTATATTGAGTTGATATATTATATTAAATTTTATATCTGTCCTTGGACAGGGCAACCACCTAGTAAATATATAATAGTAAATAATAAAATTTATATATGCACAGATGTGTTTTGTTTAATAAAATTAAGATTTGGCTTAAAAAGTGTTGACTTGGCCACTTTTACTTCTAGAGCGTTGATCACAGGTAGTTTAAATTTTATTAGTAAATTTACATATAATTTACCCTTTAAATTGCTCTTGGAACTAAGGATATTTAAACAGAGTTAACTTCCAGTGTTTTTAATCTTGAATTTTGGCTTCGCACCCCTGAATTACTAGTAAAAATTAGCTTACATTGTTTAAGCCAAAAATACTAATAAATTCACATATGCAGTAGTCGATTTCACCACAGTTGCCACACAAAAAAGCGGTCATTGGACTTATAGTAAAGGCCTAGAGTTAATATCACAGCACTATGGCACGGTGAGGAGACCATTTATTCAATCATGTGGTATTATTTCGCCAACAAATAGCGTCTGTAAATTACATAACTTATTTTTATCCCATCTTTGTCTATATTTTTAAAAATTAACACATGTGAAGAAGATTTAAAATGTTTGCCTTTTTAATCGTTCATCCCATGCGTTTACAGCTCTGAAACAGGGTTAGAATATGATGCCAACTCAATTTGTCTATCGAGATCATTTTAATATTAAAACATGTATGAAGCAGGATACAGCACCGATAAACCAATTCACAACTTGAAATTCTAGACTTCAATTCTAAAAGTATCAATGCGCCGTTTCACAAGGGGTGGTGGCGGGGGGACTTGAAACGGGAAATGACAGGAGACATGCACTTAACCTTCACATGTCAGGATCCTTCTATGGTCAATTCTTCATTGGCTGGTATAGCATAAGTGGCGGAGTATGAAACTTATACTACCGAAAGTTTCATGTGAAGCTGGTCGAATATCAAAAGTCGGTTTTTAGCTCAGTTGTGTTCATTATATAAACCTAGATCCAACGGAAGGAACATCAGTAAAATGAAATCAATCTTTAAAATAAACAAGAAGACCAAAGCTTCGTCCACCAAGCCAAAGTTCTTGGAAGGAATCAAAGTCCAAAACACCAAAGGCGAGGATGTCATTATCAGTGACTTCTGGAAGAAACAAACTGTGGTTCTTAAAGTGCTCCGTCGCTTCGGCTGCCCGCTCTGCCGCTACGAGAGTCGCCTCTTATCTGAGCTGAAGCCCGAATTTGATGCTCTCGACATCAAACTGATTGCAATTGGGTTTGAGAATGTGGGGCTGAACGATTTCCTTTCGGGCGGGTACTGGGATTGGGAGATCCTTGTTGACAATGAACGCAATGTCCACACTTCCTTGGATCTCAAGAAGGTACCAGTATCAGTTGGGCTCAAAGACTTGATGAGTTCAGCAACTCGTGCTGCTATTATGGCTGCTACTAAGGCAGGCATCCAAGGCGATTTTAAGGGAGACGGGTTTCAGCTAGGAGGGACCTTTGTAGTTGAGAAGGCAACAAGCAAACTCCTCTACGCGTATCGTCAAGTAGGTGCTGGCTCCTACAGCTCGTTGAAGGAAGTTTACGAGAGTTGTGGTGGTGATCCCGAAGAAGTAGATGAGAAAGCCCCCGAGGAATGTATCGCTTATGTCAAAACTTGTATCGATAGTAGAAAATGTTTTACTAAATAAAGCTGCTACATTTTACATTTAAATTTAAACAAACATTTAACTTAAAATTTATTGTTATTTTTATATTTAATCCTTCACTTGAAATTGTTTACCTGATAATCAATTCAAACTTCCAGGTAAAAGATGTATCCAAATCTTACCCAAATATTTCCTAGATAACCCCTTCATCATCCATAAAAACCTTACCTCTCAAACTACATTATCAATTTAGAAACTGTGCGATATATTTTTAGCCTTTTTAGGCCCTCTTCTGATTTAAACAGAGATATTTTTCTCTATTGATTACCTCTTTTCTCATGTTATATAATTACCAGAAGTATAAACACAATAGTGGTAACACAGGTAGGTTATTTATATCTACCCAATATAAGGGAAATCACCAAAAGAATCAAAATATAAAACTTATATTTGCTACCATCTGGAAAACTTTAAAATAAGAAAAAGCCATTCCACAGGGTATACCATATTTAACAATAGACTTGTATCATTGAGAAGTTCACCATCTGTAGAGGATCCAGGAAATTCATGCTTGCTTCTTCATTATCCCAGTCTGTCTCTTTTACAGTTTGACGAGGAATCGTTTATGTGAGCTTCAATGAGCTCAGATTCCAGGCAAGCCATCTTGGCATTAATCTTGTTGCCATCAGGTGATCACTTCCACAATTTTCACTTCCCGTGGTCTTAGCTTCAGACCATCTCTCTTATTCCATGGCAGGTTCCTTCCAGTTAAAAGCCAAAAACATAAAACTTAATTATTGAGGAGAAAGCAACCATTGGCATATAAGTATAAGCATCTTTATTTAATATAATCATGTTTTCATTATATACCAATCTGGATATAATGGGCTGAAACCCCCTCCAGTTCCATAATCACCCCTGGATTCTTATCACATTATCTATGACATAAAAGTGTATTCAATCAAGATCTTTACCAAAAAGATCTTCACATTATTAACCCATTAGAATTTACCCTGGTACATATCAATATCACCTGCTTCCTTCTGTAGACATGCACTTCCATGTCTTGCAGCATTCCAGATTTCCAGTGCCAAAGCTCTGTGGAATTTCTGTATTCCTGATCCAAGCCTGATTTGTTCCAACTTGGAAACAGTTTATCAATCCTGAATACCTAGACACTATTGTATACATTTAGCCATTTTTACACTAGTTGGTTTGCTAATTAAAACCCTTAAAATGATTTAAAACTTGAACCAGGTACCACTGCAACACCCAGGAATATTTTAAGGCAGTGGCATGGTGGTGCTTTTTAATTCTAATAAATTTGTTGACACAGCATTTTTAAACCACAATTTGAAGCTTACTTTTGATTAACCATAACCTTTTTTCTTAAAATAGTAAAGATCATCAAAACCCTATAATAAAATACTCATTGATCATATTCTTGGATATACATTAATTATTCTTCCCAGTTAATTAATCAATTTTCAAGACACTGAGTCTTTACATGGTACAGTCAAGTCCATTTTGGCACTATGATTAAATCCTCATTAATCATATTTGAGGGTATCAATTAATGTTCCTGGTTAATAAATTTCTTTAGAGACACCTAGTCTCACAATATGAATCATTCCTTTTAATCAATTAGTCTCACAATTAGTAAAGTAGTTTTCAAAGCTATGATGCTAAGCAAAAAACTGATAATTAAGTGAGATTAAAAAACTCAGATAAAAAATAGAAGTGGATCCAAATATATTAAGGATCTAAACTAAATTAATTGGTTCAGTTTTGTTTACATTGGAGTTATTTTTGCTTAAATCTTAAACTTGTTGCTTAGTACCATAGCTTTAAAAAAACTACTGTATCCGCTACATGACATATTTTAAGCCTTATGACCCTATCTTATTGCAGCAATAAATGTATTAATATCTTTATAATAATTTTATTTTATCATATCTATAAGCTCTAGAAGCATAATTTAAAATTCTTTAATTACCTTTCATTTTTATTCCCTATTTATAAGTACAATTTATATCAGTATGATAGCATATATATAATTTTTCAGAGTAACAGTAAAGGAAGAAATATAATATATTGAATAATGGCTATATTTAGAATCAACTATATTTATGATATGGCTTTTAAAAAGAGGAAAAGTGTCCTCTCTCAGAGTAACTTTTTCATACTTTTTGGTTTTAATTTTAATTTTTATCTAGTAGCCAGGAAGTTTTAACCAAAAGACTTGACTTATAAGTATTGACTTGGAATCTTTTTTGTAGTTTAATTTAAGTAAGAAGTTTTTCTAATTTGATTTAAAGTCTTTTCAGGTGGTTGACCCTGCTGATTTAACATTGACTAAAATATGTAGTTTTTCCTTAGGGTCTCTGATAACCAGGTATTAAAAATGTGGGGTTGACCCCCTGGCAAGTTTCCACACAAGAGACCATGTGCCACTTGACTTGACCTCTCTGGAATTTGAAGACAAATGAGGAAGTCAATTTAATCACCAAACAGGGAAACATGAATCAATACAATCTTGGCCAAGTGGCAACTTGATTTAACACCCAAATCATTAATAGGATATGGTCACCCCCTACCCATCAAAGTGATTGATCAGCAGGTATCTTTTTGCTCCTAAAGGGTTCACCTAAACTGTATAATCTTTCATGTTACAATAAGACGTTATCTAGTTTCCAATAAATTCCCCTTGTAACTCTGCTAACACAGCACAGGTACGACAATATATTTATCAAATCAGAAATAAGTCCTTTAAGCTTTAAAGTTTGCCACATAGTTTCTAGTTAGATGATGTGTTTTTAGAGAAGGATTAGCCCCATAATAGAGGGTTGATCCAAGTAGAATATTTAGCTTCAAGCTTTAGTGCCACTTTCTACTAAGATTTCCAAAATTGATATCAACATAATAACTCACTGAGAGAAAACATGTACAACAAAATGCTTGCAATGTGTATAATAGGTATAGATTTGAAACAAACTTAAATCAAATATCTATTGGGATTACATTGATTTTAACATACAGTAGTTTTAAAAGCTATGGCGACAACCAAAAATACCTCAGATTTAAACAAAATGATTTCAGATTTGAACAAAATCCAAGTCACACAAGATTCAGGATTCAAATAATTTAAATATTTTTGGTTAGTAAATGAACTGTCAAACAAAAACCAAAATTTCACTAGCCCATTATACAAAAATTATATCAAGCAGTGTAATGTAAACCACAAACAAAATGAACTGGCGCAACAAGTGAGATGGATGGATGCTATTCCAGAGTATATTATAATCCAATCAGGATTCATATGAGGCACCAACAAAAGGACTAAAATGAAAAAAAATTGAGCAATCTAGAAGCAAGATTCCACAAGCACTAACGGAATAAAGTCACACAAGATGTGGGTCATTATTTGTTAGATTAATCTGTTTCCTATTAACTGTGCTACTTAACACTTTAAAATTTTGTTTTAATTTTCTTATCAATAAGTTTAAATAATTACAACAATTTTATCAAAATAAATATTATTTAATCCTTATAATATAAAAACATATTTTAAATTAATCATTTTCTACTTACAGCTAAATTAAACTGTATTAAAAGCTAGTAACAATCTTATTTGATATACCGTTATTTCTTGAAAGCTAATTAGTAAAAAATGACATCATTATAAAAAGAACAACATAAAAATACAATAAATACTGATATGATGCTTTTCTTTGGAAATTAAATTGTTGCCTAAGATCTTAGCTTTTTTAAAATATTTAATTTAAAATATAATAATTTTTGAATCCCTCTTTTTAAAAAGAGGGCAGATAGCTTTTTGCATATTTAATAAATAAATATTAAATAATTTTGGATTTGTTTTATAAAAAAAATCTAGTAAAAAAATTAAAAAAAACTAAAACTAAAATTAAAATTGAACTTTTATTGAAATTTCAGTGATCTCATTTAGCATAAGTAATTTATTCTTAAGTTATATTTTATAGAAAATATATAATAAGAACTTATAAGAGAGTAAAATGTTTTCTTTTCAAAATTTTAAGTATTTAATATTTTAAAATAGCTTTACACAACTATTTAATAAAATTATATTTTTATACTGTATGCTAGAGATAATATGTATAAAAAAATTCAAACATAAAAAAGAATGTATCAAAATCTTGCTTTATTTAATTAAATTTTATAAAGGTTAAAATTTATTTAAAATAAATGTAAAATGATCTTGGTCATTATATCTATAAAAATAAGATACAAATTTAATTATACAAGCAAATATTTATATTTGATTAAAAATAACATTCTTGTTTTGATAGATTTAAGATATATAAAGTTCATTTTTTAAGAACTGTTAAAAGTTATAATAAACTTAAGTTTATTTAAAAAAAGGTTTTTGAGTTGGTTACTAAAAGTAAGCTAAATAATGATTTATACTTTAAATTTAGTTTACTGATTAAAATATCATACTTTAAGAGTTAATTAGCATATTTTATTTCAAATAATAATTTTATAATCTTACATTCAAAGTCACCTCAAGATACTAAATTGGTATTGAAATATAAAGTTGCAGCACAATTCCAAAAGCTGAGATTAAGGACTTTCTAATGATACTAGTTTGAGCGAGATTGAAGTACTATTTGTCAAAATATCAACAGTTAACAGAATATAAAAGGGGTAATAAACAATGATATCAGACTTCAGGGGTGATATTGATAAATTAAGGAGATCAGTTGGGGGTCAGTTGGGGATTTATGCCTGTAGTGCAAAAGCTCAGCTAACATGGTATTTAAACAGCTCAACTTTACAGAAATTTACTTTACAATCCACACCTTTACTCCTCTCTGATAACTGCACATCTATTTCCAAGCAAGAACTGCCTGAACCAAGCCAATGAACCCAACCACTATCATTATGGAACCTATCAAGTTTGCACCTCAGATGACACCCTTCTTCTCACTGGGGGCTTCTACTAAGAGAGAAAGAATCTCTATGCTTAAACAAGCATTCCTTTTTACTGCTGGCATTGATCTTAACAGCTTTGTTGAGCATTTCTTATTAAAAACAGAGTTTGGAAAAGTACCTTCTTACCTGTCATACAAAATTCTAAGACAGATGATTTCCTTAACAACCTAAAGGAATTGATGTCAGAATCCCCTGCCAAGCACCTTCCTTCCCTAAGAGCATTGGTTACACCAAGCTACAGTCTGAAAGATCTTTGGGATTGTGGATTTAAAATGACAAAAAGAGAGTATTCATATTCTAAAAAAATAAAAATGCTAAAAATGCATCATTAAATTCAAAAAATAAAAAATAAAAAAGGAAAAATGAAAAATGATTCAGTAAAGAAAGAAAACATAAAAAATATTTTAAAACATATATTAAAAAATTCATTTCTAACCAGCCAATTCACTAAAAAATCCCTTGGATTAATTTATAAAGAATTACAAAAAGAATTGAGTGAATACTCAACTAAAATAAAATACTCATTATTGAAAACAAAAAAAGAAATTTATGAAGATATGAAAACAAAAAACAATATTTCTATTTCACTTTCCACTTTTTATAAGCTTATTCCTAATAATATAATTAAAAGCAAAAAGCAAACTGATATGTGTAACATTTGCAACTTAAAAAAATCATTAGAAATGAAGAAAAAGGATTTGAGTATAAAGAAGTTGCCATTGCCCAAATCTATTAAAGAAAATTTGGAATCTATTAGCCCACATGAAAGGTTTTATAAGCATCAAAATTAACAATATATTAGTGATATAAATAATCTTGATAATAATTCATGTGCTATAGTAATAGACTATAAAGAAAACTTTAAAATAGGTGGGGGTCCTATAGAGACAAATAATTGTTTTTATGAGAAAATACCTATTTCTTTATTAGGATTTGCAATTACTTTTAAAGAAAATGAGAAAATTAAATATGAGTATCATGACTTTTTATCTGAAATTTTATCTCATGACTATTTGTTTTCAGGTCAGTGTTTGATAAGTCTGCTTAAAAATAATAAATTTAAGAATATTAAAAATATTAAAGTTTGGACTGATAATGGTAATCATTTCAGAATTTTATGAATTCTTATATTATCTTTTTAAAGAGGTACCTAAAATTATAAAAGGAACAATTAAGTTTAATAGATTTGTTGAGTGTCATGGCAAAAGTATTGTTGATGGTCATTTTGGTGTATTATCTAAAATATTTAAACAAAAGGAAAATGAGATGTATATAAAAAATATAAATGATCTCAAAATGGTTTTTGAGAGAAAGGAAGAAAGGGTTTATATGAGACACTTGTAAATAATTCAGATGTTTCCCAAAAAACCTTTTTTCACATCTATGATAGAAAATCTAGGCCTAAAAAAATCTGGCTTGAAGTCAAAGCATTTTATGTTAATCTTTCATATTTAATGAAAGAAGGTGAGCTGTATGTTTCACCTTTGACATTTGAGGATGTTAAGGAGTACTCCAAAATAAATTATTGTGCAAGTTCTGCACAGATGACAGAGAAACAAAGAGAGCTGACACTACTAAAGGATTAGTAGGGCATGTTCATGAAGTTGGACACATAATAAAAACTTATATTTCACATAGGGTAAATAGTCTTTTAAATACAACAATTTTTTTTCTAAAAATAACTAAGAAATTAATTATATGAGCCAAAGATAGGGTAATAGCAATTATAGCTTTGGGGCGGCTATTACTCTCCCATGCAACTCATATATTTGATTCTTGTCTTATTAAAATAGAAAAAAGGGTTTTAGCAAAAAATACAGTTAATAGAAATAAGATTTATCTCTATTATTTGTATATTTACACTCTTAAACTTTTCTTCAGTAAAACAAGCATTATATTAATGTTCAAAAAACATAAGTTTATGACTTAAATGATACCAAAGAAGTTAAAAGGCTTTGAAATGCTTAAGCTGGCGCCTTGGCTTAATCTAACAAATAATGACCCAAATGTTTGATCAAGACGGATAGTGATATTTCTTTACTGAGTAACATCAGCATTTAGCTTCTGATGATTTTTAAATGAGCTTTAATATTTATTAAAAACCAAGCAAATATCCTCGGCCACTGATAATTTGGGGTTAAATTGATATAGAGACGGTCTATCTTAACATACTTGTATCGTTAATATATTATTTTTGAGTGGTCTGAAACTATAACTTTTAATAAAATTCTTCTTTAACCACATTTTCGCATGAAAAACGAGCCACTCATCTCAAATGCAGATAACTCAGCAAAATTCCAAAATAAAGTTAAATCAAATGCGAGCATGTGAAACAAGGTTTGCCCCAAGGTTAACTTTGCGGCAGGAATTTGTTTCGTTGGATGGTCTATTTTCCATTCGACTAAACCCATGTCTATCCTTTGATTGGCTGTATTATTGAAACTAACAAATGCCAAAGTTTCGAGTGGCTTTAATCAAAATACAAGAACCCCCTCGTCCAAAGAAACCCCTGGCTTAGCCTTAATTTAAAAAGATGACAAATCACTATAAAAAGCCTAGACTCAAACGGTCTGTAAGCATCGTAGAATGAAATCAATCTTTAGAATAAACAAGAAGGCTGTCGCTCCTGCTGCCAAGCGCAAGTTCTTAGATGGAATCAAAGTCCAAAACACCAAAGGCGAGGATGTCATTATCAGTGACTTCTGGAAGAAACAAACTGTGGTTCTTAAAGTGCTCCGTCGCTTCGGCTGCCCGCTCTGCCGCTACGAGAGCCGTCTCCTATCTGAGCTGAAGCCTGAATTCGATGCTCTCAATATCAAACTAATTGCAATTGGGTTTGAAAATGTGGGCTTGGAGGATTTCCTATCGGGCGGGTACTGGGATTGGGAGATTCTCGTTGACAATGAACGCAGTGTCCACACTGCCTTGGATCTCAAGAAGGTACCAGTATCAGCAGGACTCAAGGACTTGATGAGTTCAGCAACTCGTGCTGCTATAGCGGCTGCTACCAAGGCAGGCATCCAAGGCGATCTCAGGGGAGACGGGTTTCAGTTGGGAGGCACTTTTGTGGTTGAGAAGGGAACGGGAGAGCTGCTTTATGAGTTCCGTCAAGTAGGGGCTGGCTCTTACACCTCCTTGAAGGAAATCTATTTGAGCTGTGGTGGTGATCCTGAAGAAGTGGAAGAGAAAGCCCCTGAGGCTTGCATAGCATATGTTAAGGTGTGTACCGATAAAGGAAAGTGCTTCAATTGAGAAGCATCGCAAAGTTAAATAGAATTTGTAAACTTTTATACATCTTAAAGAAACAATACCACTTTATAAAGTTTTTGTTAGTGAGCATTTTTTAAAAAAACTGCACTTTGAGATCGAAACTTATTAAATGAAGTAACTAATCTATTGTTTTCTTGCAATCAATCATTTAAACCACACAGTAATATTTTGTTCTGGATATCGCATAAACAATCGATATCTTAAATATAAACATTCTTTAATCTCTTTATCAAAAGTGACACTTTATTTAAAAAAATATTCACAAGAAAACAGCTTTTTACATCACTTTTTAATGCAAATTTTATCATTTACCCGTAAGTTCAGTTTGCATTTAAAATTCAATTTTAAAAATACATTTTAAATTGTCCTTTCAGGAAGGTCTGGTTTTTTAGTGTGGTATTTTTCTTGCATTCTTTTGTACTCCCATATGCGAATAAAAAATGCTGAGCTGGGCACTGGATAATTAATATATATAAAAGTGAATCTGTCTATCTGGATGTAATGTCACCTTGAGTGGGCTCTGTGAGAGAGGGGGGCTAAACTAACTAAGTTTGGCTCCCATCCCGGTGAGATAAACCATCAGGATGCCGCCCAGTGGAGGACTGGAACAGCCCCTTGAAGGGAGGACCACAAGGACGACACAGGAGACATTTGAGGGAAATAAGCGTTAAGACCCATCAACATCAGTCCGATGAGCAGCCAAGGGGTGCAGGTGGGAGTGAGAGGGGACACCACAGGGGCCACCAGTGGTACCAAATCACTCGGGGGCAAGCTGAGGAGGGGAGGCATGGAAGACTCATCCCTCTCAGAGGCAGGCAAGGAGTGATCTGCAATACAAGGTCCAAGTCGTCACACATCAAACTCTTAATCACAGCCTCTCCAGAAAAGAGAAGGCCGTTGGGGAGATCCCAGAGACTTGATGGGTCTTCACCCACAAGACGGGAAGAGGAGGAGATCTTTCCCCGCAAGTCTGGGGAAGTGGACCACAAGAGCAGCAGAAATGGGGCCAAGGAAAATACCACAAATTTTGCAATAAGGAGTATCATAAAAACCAGCCAAAATTTAAAGGAGATTGGCACAAATTTCCAAACTGCAAACAATATTAAATGGGAGGCCAGGGGACACACACAACAGAAAACCAAGCAAGAGGCAGCAGGACAGTCCTGGGAAGCTTAGCAATTAGCTCGGATGGCTTGGGGAGCAATTAAAACAAAAAGCAGGTCAAAAGCCAAGAAATTTAAGATAAAAGAAGATTTTTATATTGATTTTAACTTCAAATTCAGGGTTCATACGTGAGTTTTGAAAGCAAAACAAAAGACAACAACAGCTATACGCTTGAGCCTGATTGGGTGATGCTAGAGGAGAGTCTGAGTTCAAAACAGGATGCGGAAATGTAAGCGTAAAGGATATGACTAACACTTTTAAAAATTTAGACGATAGGAACTCCAAGCAGGGGCTCCATTAATCAATGTTTATTTGAAAAATGAAGTGCAATAAACCAAACTTTATTAAATTGGAAAATAGACAAGCAGGGGACTTTCAGTCCCCCTGCTTTGTTAAAAGGAATGGATTGCAATGAAAGTGATCAAATGACGGTTGGACCTGGATCCAATTGGCTAGTGGAAAAATTTTGCTGGATAGGCTCAGAGAGACTGGAGAGTTTTACTCTAATTTCTGCAGTCTGATCTGATTGGCTAGAAGAGGTGCCAGGCATTTGGGGTTCAACTGAGTTGTCAAGTGTCAATGTGGCGACCTTTGATTGGGTAGCTCTGATAGTTTTTAAAAATGGGCGACACCAGGCTAGTAAGTAGTCTAAATTGACCAACATTTCTTCCCAGGGAGGAGCAACCAAGGGCAAGGGATTTGTGGGGTAGGCTAGCACAAACCTCATCAACTGTGTATTCTAAATCCCCTAAAGAATGAAGGGGTTTGGCTGGCATTTTTGGGCCTTTCTTGGTGCAGCGGGGGAAGATTTTACAATCTAATGCCAGGGGTGGCAGTGAATTTATAGGCTCAAGCTGTAAGGGATTTAATTGAGTTGGTTTTTCTATAGTATTTAATTAGAAAATTGATTGTTAAGCCAGAAGTTCAATTTGGCTCATCCTTACATTCAATCCCTTACATGCATCTTTGAAATTTTTTTAAAAAATACATTCATCTTTGAAAGTACACAGATTGAATTCAATGGAGTGTGGTCTAAATTATGTTGAGCTGAAATATAAGCCACTTGAACTTCTATAAAAATTTCTAATTACTTGGTTTTTAAATTAGTGGCTAAGCCCATTTAATCATATCAAAGTGGCTTATATTTATAGATTACCCAACTCTATAATGGGTAGATTAAAATTCTAAGGGAAGCAGTAATTTTTAAGATCCTTTTAATATGATTGGATGTTCAAACTATGCTGAGGATTAAATTTACAGATGAAAAGAGAGCTTGATCAGTTTTAAAATAATTGAATTGGAAAAGAAACATGAATATTTTTTAAGTAAAGGATAATTGGCTTGGACATTTTGAATTTATTATTCTAAAAGTGAAATGATAGAGATGTCTACTTGGATGTGTCACCTGATCCAAGTGGCTGCAGATTGTTTCAGAGTAAACCTTGCATACTATTACATTATCCAAATAATAATAACAGTGGAGTAAACAGGCAATAATGATATTCAGACCTATTAAAACAATTTTCATGAGAATTAAAAAGGCTAGATGTGTTTTCAGACAATTTTGATAAAAATGATACCAAACACAATAGCTCCAGCTGCTCTAGATGCTGAGATATATAGTTAAGTGCTGGAATCAGGTTCACACCAAAATCAAAGGTATAGACTTATTTTGATTCATTTAAACTTACTCTAAAACACATAAAACTAAAAACAATATATCTCTGTGAATACTAAGCCAATATTGATGTCCAATAATTTATTTTAAAGTTATAGATCAGCTCTACTTTTGGAAAGGATTTAAAAAATAAAAAGGTTGCAATTTTAAAATTGTTATGTTAGCTTTACTAAATTTACTTTAACCCTCTATTTATTTAGATTTATATTTTATTTTTTGTTTATACTTGGAATATGAAACTTTAATTTTAAATAGATATAATTTTGTACCTGTGCTGTTTTAGAAGAGTTACAAGGGAAAAAATATTTGGTAACTAGATAGATATCTTTATGGTGAGATATGGCTTATATAGTTTAGGTGAATCATGGATAGTAGGAACATAATTGTGATGATCACTCAGTTGGATGTGTCAGGATACTGCATTCCAGTTGGGGCTCCATTTGCCTTGGCTGCCAACTTGCTCTGTTGGGAGGAGGTAAAAGCCCACCATTGGAGGGGTGCTAACTTGATGAGAGAAGATGCTAAATGGCCTACCAAGGCCCATGGTCTGGTGGAGGACACCATGGTGTCAACTAACCCAGAAAGTGTAATCTAGGCTAGTCCTGCATATTGACTGACTGTGGGAGGAGACAGGTCTTGACTGGGGGACAGGCAGTCAGGTTTGGGTGTTGGGGGTGCTTCTATATCTGTCTAATAGACAGGCAAATAATTGTAATTCTCATGAAATATGGCAGCCAGGTGCTTGTACCAGGCTCTCTTGTGATAGGCTATTTGTGGGGGTTTCTGTTGGGCCAGGCCTCCAAAGCAGATGATGTTGTCCAAGGTAAACTCATTTTATTCTGGCTTAAGTGGGTAGTAAGAGAAATACAGCAGGACAAAGGGTGCTTCAGGCAGATGATAAAACACAGGCCAGGTCTTGGGAACTTCTTCAGGAACGTGGGCAGTCAGGCCAGGATTTTCTGTTGTAACAGTAGTGAAGTGGAAAACAACCAATATTAAATAAGAATAAAATGGTGGAACCAAGGTCCCATAATATTATTTATTTCAGAATTGCAAGACCATTTTAACAAGACTTCATAGAGTTTAAATATCATTCAAAATGCTAAGTTTGGATTAAACCATCACCTGATAGCTGAATTGCTCAGTTTCTTTTGGCCCAACAGTCCTGGGCCCATGCTGAACCTTCTAGCCTGAAATTTCCTCTGTTGAAATGACCTCCATCTGACAGTCCAAAGATAACATCTTCATGGCTTCATCATTGCTACTGGTGTTCCTGTAATCCTGGATCATGAGACCTTCAGAAACTATAAGCTGAGACAACTTTTATCCCATGAACTATACATCTTCTGGAGTAACTTCTGGTTCACTGTCTGGCTGGAGGTCACATGGTCAGGCAGCCCAAACTTCTAGCCAGTAATCCAAAATCACTTTGGACTTTGACTCTTCATGCTGAGCAGAAATCCCCTTTTTGGACAACCCATCAGCTATGACAGAAGTGACACCATGTTGGTTCAGCACTTCCAGCAATCTAAATTGGTCTGGATTAATTACCAGCCTATGATGCTCTTCTGTACTCTGCAAATTTGTGGCCAGGCAGGCCTGTAAATTCCACTGATTAATCAGATTTGAACTGCTGCCTGTTCTAGCTCTCTCACCAGTTAACCATAAAAAACATGAGCGGCCAGCCTGAGGATCCGTAGGATCCCCAAACTCATCAGAGCCTGATCCTGAGTTTGATTCTCCTATTTGGAGTTTATCACTTCTTTTGGGAGAAATGTCATTCATGACAGGATGGTTAAGGGGGTGGCTTGATCCAGGTATTGAGTCAAGCGCTGAATCAAGGCATCCATTGTGTAGATTATTATTTGCTCATGTTGCTATTTCTGAAAGTTTGAGTCAACTTCCTCATTCAGCTAAAAATTACTGGAAAATAAGATTGTGGGTCATGGATCTGCTTAGTCAGAACCTTGCCGGGGGTTGACCTCATTGTTTTGACAATAATTAAAATTATTTTTAAGAAAGCATTTAGATAGAAAATAAATTTAACATATGATAAATAATCACTGTCTCAAAATAAAATAAGCTATATTGAATTGATACATTATATTTAAATTTTATATCTTTCCTTGAATGGGGCAACCACCTAGTTAATATATATAAAAGTGAGTCTACCTGTTTATAATGTTGCCTTGAGTGGTCTCAAGCCGTAAGGGATTTGACTGAATAGATTTCTGTAAGAACAAATTTTAAAAGTTGATGATCAAGCCAAAAGCTCAATTCAGCTCTTCCTTACATTCAATCCCTTACATGCATCTTTTAAAGTACTCAGGTTGAATTCAGTAGAGTGTGATCTAAATTATAAAAGTGAGAATACAAGCCACTCAGACTATAATAAATATTTATTTAATTGTTTAATTTGCAAACTGTGATTCAAAAATTGAAGAGTGGCTTATCTGTGTAGCTTATCCAACTTTAGAAAATGTGGGTTAAAATTGGAAGGGACAATTGTTTAAGATCCTTTTATATGATTGGATGCTTAAACTCTGCTGATGATTGAATTGACTGACAAAGAGAGCTTGGTTATATAAAATTAAAAACAACTTATCTCTATGAATACAAAGCCATTCAATGTTCAATAGCTTATTTTAAAGCTACAGATCAGCTCTATATTTTAATAAATTTTATAAAATCAAAATTAAAAATGTTAAGTTATTATTCTATTTTTACTAAACTTAATAGTAAAACTCCACTTATTTAGATTTATTTTTTGTTTATACTTGATTAAGCAATCTTAATTTTAAATAGATATAATTGAAATCACTTTTAAGAAATCATAAAAATTGAAATTTAATGAAAGATATAATAAGTGATCCCTGCCTAAAAGCACAATGAAATATATAATTGGTTTTTAAATTCAACTTTATATCTGTCCTTGGACGGGGCAACCACCTAGTTTTTAAATATTAACACATATGAAGAAGATTTGAAATGTTTGCCGTTTAAATCGTTCAGCCCATGCGTTTACAGCTCTGAAACAGGTTTAGAATATGAAGCCTACTCAATTTGTCTATCGAGATCATTTTAATATTAAAACATGTATGAAGCAGGATACAGCACCGATAAACCAATTCACAACTTGAAATTCTAGACTTCAATTCTAAAAGTATCAATGCGCCGTTTCACAAGGGGTGGTGGCGGGGGGACTTGAAACGGGAAATGACAGGAGACATGCACTTAACCTTCACATGTCAGGATCCTTCTATGGTCAATTCTTCATTGGCTGGTATAGCATAAGTGGCGGAGTATGAAACTTATACTACCGAAAGTTTCATGTGAAGCTGGTCGAATATCAAAAGTCGGTTTTTAGCTCAGTTGTGTTCATTATATAAACCTAGATCCAACGGAAGGAACAGCAGTAAAATGAAATCAATCTTTAAAATAAATAAAAGTACAAAAGCTCCTACCGTCAAGCCAAAGTTCTTGGAAGGAATCAAAGTCAAGAACTCCAAAGGCGAGAATGTCATTATCAGTGACTTCTGGAAGAAGCAAACTGTGGTTCTTAAAGTGCTCCGTCGCTTCGGCTGCCCGCTCTGCCGCTACGAGAGTCGCCTCTTATCTGAGCTGAAGCCCGAATTCGATGCTCTCAATATCAAACTGATTGCAATTGGGTTTGAAAATGTGGGACTGAACGATTTCCTTTCGGGCGGGTACTGGGATTGGGAGATCCTTGTTGACAATGAACGCAGTGTCCACACTTCCTTGGATCTCAAGAAGGTGCCAGTATCAGCAGGACTCAAAGACTTGATGAGTTCAGCAACTCGTGCTGCTATTATGGCTGCTACCAAGGCAGGCATCCAAGGTGATCTCAAAGGAGATGGGTTCCAGCTGGGAGGGACCTTTGTAATTGAGAAGGGGACAAGCAAACTCCTCTACGAGTATCGTCAAGTAGGTGCTGGCTCCTACAGCTCGTTGAAGGAAGTATATGGGAGTTGTGGTGGAGATCCTGAAGAAGTAGATGAGAAGGCTCCCGAGGAATGCATCACTTATGTCAAGATGTGTACCGAAAAGGGAAAATGTTACAATTAGATGTAGCGTCTAGAAGATTCATTTGAAATATAAATACACATTTTTAAATTATAATTATCATTTAATTTTTATTGAGATTTTAAGTACTTGCCTGTTGCCTTTTATAGAATAACGTTGGCATAGTCACAACCTGCTATTTCTAACTTTACAGCTGGACTATATTAGAAAGACGAATATTTCTTTCGATTAGTTTTATGCTTTCCTGTTCCTTTATTTTCATCCACCTAACAATTCTCACTCCATGCAACTTTGCTTCATTGGTAGATTTTGGAACCTGGTCTATGTACAATGTTTGAGCTAGAGAAATGCAGGATTCCACTGAAGCATCAACTTGAAATTTAAACCTTTATCTAGAAGAGGTGCTCTCTTCAAATATTTTATCAGAGCATGTTCAACTACCATAAAGTTGCAGCAAATTTAGGATGGTGGCAGCTTTATAAAATAAAGCACCCATCCAGAAAAACTTAGACCCTATTTCAGTGGAGTTGGGTGGCATCCAATTTTGCTGAAACTGGGTCCTGAATAAAGCTGTGGTCCAAAATATATTTTTATTTTCTCTACCCATTAATAGGTAGAATAAGCCCTTTATAAATTCTATCGTAAGGCTTAACTGTTAAAAAATAAACTTTAAATGAAAATATGAAAGAATTCATCCATTAAAATAAATTGAACAGATTATTAACACTAATTTGTCACATACCCATGATTCAGCCCGTGGATTTCCCACCAGACGCCAAACAGGTGCCACTAATTTCAGAGGGATGAAAGTCTTCCTACCCAATCCTTCCCTGGCCGCGTTCCTTTTAACGTTGTCTTGAACCCCGAATAAAATCGTGCCCCCCCCCCCAAAAAAACCCAATCCTTCCCAAAGAAATTGGATCCACCCTTCTAGGGAATCCACAGTTCCAGAAATATCTCAATTTGGCCACCTAAATAAAGGCCAAACCCAGAATTTAGCCTAAACCTGTTTACCGCAACCCTGAACTATCATTTGAAGTTCTATTTTATCTTTACAAATAGATGGTCTCTGAGCAAAAGTTACTTTTATAGCATTCTATTTGCCAAATGCTTGGATGAAAGCGTAAGAACAGAATTTATTCTACCCTGTTTTGTTTTTAGACAATATTCCAAACAAAATATGAAATGCAAATTATGCTTGTTTTTTGAGCTAGGAGTATGATTGCGCTGGACCATTCCTAAGTGGAATCGAGCATTTATCATACTTTACATAATAAAATCAAATAAAAAGGAAGATTTTATTTCCCAAGGCTTAGGAAATCCAATTTATAAAAGGTTGCCAAATTAATAGAGGGAAACAACTCAATAAAGATTCCTTCAGGCAAATTATAAAATATCTGACAATCAAATATCCCTTTGAAACTTCCATAGATATCAACAGAAGCTGTGGCCAGGTTAAGGATCCTTTCAGAAGCAGGGCATGAGGATAAGGAAACTTCATGTTGGGTGAGTGAGTGCAATATTTTAGTATGAAGATGCCAGAGGGGTATTTAAGCATACAAGTCTTGAGACACTTTTCATACACCTTAATGGGCTTCTTAAACATATGAAGAATTATATAACCCAGGAAGTATAGATAACCATCTTTTCATTTTATATGCAATGTTTTCTATGAAATTGTGCTCCAATCAACAAGTCAGAATTCTCAATTTCAGAGACTATGCCTGGAGCAGCAATTAGTAGCTTTCCAAAAAACATAAGTAAGCATCAGTACTATATAACAGATCTCATCTTAGAGATACCAATAGTGCTATAAGATCAATGTCATTAATTCAAGTGTTAAGATATATTCCTACAGTAGTTTTCAAACCTATTGAGATAAAAATATATTAGTCAGTTTAGAATGCATGAACTCAGTCTAAAAATGAAATAAAAAATTAAGGAATTTATATTAAATTATAATAGATTTAGATTCACTTTGATTTTGTTTTTAGACTGAGTTCATGTGTTCTAAACTGGCTAATATACATTTATCTCAACAGGTTTGGAACTACTGTATGATATGCTTATCATTATGTTGATCCACATATAAGCCATAATTGATGATCTTTAGTTGGCTCAATCTATATTCCAGCCCTCTAATCTTATCCCAATGTTGCTTACCTCATGTAAAACTTCATTATAGAAAGGTATCCTGCTTTATTAGAGTCATCAGTTTATCAGAGATAGAACTATGCTCATCACCAATGCTTGAACAAGTTGCCACTGTCCTTAAATAACAAAATTCATAACTATACTTTCAAGATCATATCTCTTTAGTAAGCCACTACAACTTGATTCTGGAATTTTTTCAGAGCCACCCAAAGTCTACAACTCCTTCACATGATAAGCTAGAGTTATCTGGGTCCTTCTTTGATATCTTTCTTGGCTGTTAATATTGACCTGAACTCTTTCTAGGATGTGATGAGTAGCTGTGATGATTCATCTTTAGATCTTTTTTTCTGGCATTGGCTTAGATTGGCTAGATAAAGAGAATATTCCTGAGGAAGGCAAATGTTTGCTGTTTTATTGATCTACCTAGCCTTGATAGATGTTAGTTTATTATTCCTTGGTGTGGTAGTAAGATGGCCCTTTATTAGTGCTTAAAAAAGATATAATGATTCCCTGGGTTGATTGTGCCAAGGGGTATAAGCATCCTGAGACTATCTAGGGTGATAATACAGCTAGAGGTCTACCCTAAGACGGATGTGCTGAGGTAGCATTAAAATACTTATACCGGCTTAGGTGAGAACACAGCTTGGCTAATTTGCCTATAAAGGGGGTAAAGTTTCTCTGTTTATGACTTATGGGTAGCTTTAATAATGTCTTGCTGCTACTGTGTAAGAATGGATAGCCCAGAACTATCATTAGGGTGGCTTTCTAGAGATAAAGCTGCAAAACCTAATGATTTGGAGTTATCTGGGAATTAAAGTTGGTTACTTTGCACCTGAAAGCTCAAGATAACCACTTAATGAGTAAAAACAGTAATAGTGCATGAGTGATGTCTGCTTCTGATAACCTAGGTGAAGGCCACTGATGAGAGTTAGCCTTGGTAAAATGCACTTGGGAAACTCTTGTACCCAGAGTCTGAGTGATTTTACTAATGTAGACTTGATAAGAATAAGCCTAGGTGGAGGTCACTGATGGGCTCAATAGTAGGGTTGATAGCCATGCTAGATGCAAGGCTTTTAGGTTAAGTTTGAACAGCCCAAAGAAATATATCAAAATTCTCTAAAATGATTTAAATAATAATGAAAAAGCCAAAAAAAATTTGAGGAAGCATTGTAATAGGCAGTTCAACATTTCTCTCAAGTGGCTTGTTTGCAAATAAGAGAATCCAAACAGAACTTTGGAACGTTAAGAGAAGGCACAGCAGAATTTCTCCAAGCACAAGTTGCGGAAGGGGAAGTAGGCTGAGCAGGTTATAAAAATTGTTGGCTTAAGATTTAATGCCAAGGCAAAATTGACAGAGAGACAATAAAGAAAGCATGGCAAACTGGGTCTACTAGTGATTTCATATGGAAAACAGTCAAGTTCAAATGCAGCAAAGCATTTAAGAAAATTGGGGGATGGTTAAAGGCACAGATTGTTAATGTTTCAGTGAAACCATTGCTGCCTATTTAAGTTCTGTCAAAATCATGAATCAAAGCGCTTCAGCTTTTTAGAGCTGGAAAGCATCAATGGGATTGGTTGAATTTAAAGCTTATTTTACTAATATTTTTTCAATTATATAATAGCCTTAATCTTAATGATTTTATCAAGAAAGAGCAGAAGAATGCAATGGGTTTGGTCAGAGTAAGTTTGGAATCCTTCTTATTAAAGAAAACTGAGAGCACATTGCAATGGTGGAGTTGCCACAAAATTTGGAAGTGTTCACAAAATGAGATATAAAATACCAAATGCTCAAAGAATTGAGAATGTTAAAAAATTGTAAAGTTGAAATTTGCAGGAAAAAATCTCCAAGCAAAGGCATTGGTAAAGTGCAGCCTAAAAAGACTAAAACAGATAGCAAAAAAATCAGATATTGGGAAATGGTCACTGGATTTTGCAAGTAGAGAATCTTGCAAATTGGTTTGACAATTACCTCAATTTTGATATTGGGAGTGTTGAAAAACAAAGCAGAGGCCACAGACACCGCAAAATCAACACTACAGCCAGCAAGATATCTCACAGGCATGTACACAAGGAGAAGCTTTATATTCTATAAAAACTGTAAAGCCTAAAACATTAAAACTAGTGGTAAGTTATGATGTTTAAACTTAGTGAAACTTGATCCCAGAGCAGTAAAGCAGAAGCTTGTGACCCCCAAGACATCCCCAAAGAAGAAGCTGGCCCCCAAAGTCTGTAAACAGTTACATTTAGGAAGGTTACTAAAGAATCTTCATTCTGTAAATATGGACTTTTTCCCCCCACATATTTCAAAGCAGTAGAATTATGGACTCTATTCCTTATATCTTCTACCCAAATCTTGGCAAGAAGAGTAGTAAAATCAGCAGTATAGAAGGTTCTCAAAGAGCCAAACACCTGTGAGGAATGAAAAATACTGTCAAGAGTGATTTTACTTATAATAATAGGAGGAGAGTTCTTGAGAAAGGAGTTTGGTACACTCTTATAGAAGCTGTAAAACTCTTAAGAAGGACATACCCAAGCAGATGTCATGATATATAGAACAGATGCTAGGATAATGATAGAAAAAGTCCTGGGAGAGTTTGCAGGACTAAAACCACATTACTATACACTGGGATTAGAACTGAGTCATCAAAAGAATGTTAACCCAATCAAGTTGGTCCCTGACTTTGATCCAGGACACCCAATGGTCACCTCACAGGAGCAGTAATGCCTTAGTGCAAGCTCATGCTATTCTTTTTACCAGATAGCAGCCTATCATTTGAGACATACAGTAACCTCAGGAATTTAAAAGCCTCAAAGACAATGAATTTGTTTAATTTTTTGATAGCTGCTTATAATTAGTTATTAGTATTCACAGTAAGTGAACCTGAAAAGAATCTAATTTTAGGATAACATAATCTGAAAGCAACTTTAAAAGGGATTTTATGTTGGAGTTGATTACTGAAGAAGGTGTTAATAGTCTTTAATAGAAGGAAATTTCATAGAATTATATAAGATAAATTAGTATTCTATTCCAGAGAATCATCCCATCAGTGGATACTGTTCCTATTCAGTAGTGTCACTGTTCTTTGAGGAGGATGTCCATGGTAAGTTCATGGTATATTTCTTGTGCTCAGACAAGATGATAGTTTAAATTAGGTTAAATTATGAAAATCCTACTTATTTTATCACTTTTTATCTGTGCTCTGTGAAATATCTACAGATAAAAGAGCGGAAAGAAATTTCGAAAGTATATTTTTATTGAAAAAAGTGTTTTTATACCCTTGTGGCAGGATATCAGGTGGCCCTGGAAATAAATTAATTTTTTTTAGTCTAAATAAGAATATATTGATTCTATTTGGACAGTATTAGCGAAACAAAACTGGTGGTAATAGATAATTCGATGTTAAGGAGTTCTTATTAGTGATTGCCCTTAATATAAAATTGCAATGGTAGAGTCTTTCTGAATTTCAAAGTGTTGACAAAATGGGTGATAAAAATTTAAATGCTGAAAAAATTTAACAACAATAAAGTTCTCAACAACAAAATTGGTAAATGATAACCTCCAAGTAAAAGCATTGGGGAAAGACAGCCAAGAAAAACTGAGGCAAAAATAAATAAGGCAGTAATTTGAAGAAACAAGACAGGATTTTACAAATAAATTAATTGGAAAATTGGCCAAATAATTTCCTCAGTTTTGGGCTCAGGGGTTGCAGCAAGCAGAGCAGAGGCTGCATACACCTTAAAGTTGATGCTTCAGCTCAGGAGAAGCCATACATGCATATATGTTAACAGAGCTCTATTTTTGTAGAGTTTTAGGCCAAAAACTGAAAACTGACAATTATCAAATACTTATGGTTTTATTGAACTACTGGGATAGTTCTTAGCTCCCATCCAGCTCATATGGGTGTTTGGGATGGAATTCTGGCATCATCAGGGAGTTTTTCAACTGTTCCATCTGGTTTGATCAAAAGATTTCCATTGATTTTTATTTTGGGGTCATAAAACATCAAATTACCTGATTTTGGGAGTTTAAGACTTTAAACAGCTTTTTTGACTTTAGTTAGAATATTCACCTGTTTGACCACAACCCACTTCTGATCAGTAGCTTGGTTGAGTCAACATATTGTTTTAGGAGCACTTTTCTGGGCCAGGCTCCTTGGTACTTGGATTTTTGAGGATGGGGAATTCCAACCAATATGGAACCATCTGTTACAGAAATTGGTTGAGAATTCTAGGAATGACCCATGAGGAACAGGGCTAGTCACGACAATATTAAGAGCCTAAAAAAGGTTTTGTTTATTTTTAGCAATAATAATTTGTTATTCATTGCCATATTTCATACAAAATATTATTTAATATGTGGTTATATTGTATATCTCTGGCTAGTTTATATATTGTCTAAATTACATTAATCTTAAATATGTTTTATTATTTCTAACTGAACATTAATTTACTTTAATTGTATAATCTTTATAGATTGAAAATAGTCAATAGTCTGGTCCTTCCTGAAATTTAGGATAGCTGATATTTTTCTCTCTTTTGGGAAAGTATTGATCTGGTGCATCTATGTATTTAAATCGACTATTAAAGTTACACTCTTAGTAAGAATAAAATCTATATTTAAAAAAACATCTGGGGCTTCAGTGCTGGAGCCCAAATATAAGCCTTAGGAGTGTCGGATTAGTTCAAATTTATAGTAGTATTTTCCAGTGCCCTGCCAGCAGTTTTTATTTGCATGTGGGATTAGAAAAGGATGCATGAAAAAAACCGCACAGAAAATCATAACTTCCAGAAAAGACAAATTAAAATTTACTTTTTAAATTTGAATGTTGACTTTAAAATAGACTTAAGGGAAAATAATAAAATTTGCATTGAAAAAGTGATATAAAAGGCTTTGTTTTCTTGTGGATGTTTCCTTAAATAAAGTGTCACTTTTGATAAAGAGATTAAAGAATGTTTATATTTAAAATACTAATTGTTCATGTGATAGCCGAAACAAAATATTACTGGATGGTTTAAATGATTGATTGCAAAAAAATAATAGGTTGGTTAATTCACTCAATGAGTTTCGATTTAAAATACAAAAAACATTGTAAATAAATACAAAAACTTTATAAAGTGGTATTGTTTCTTTAAGATGTATAAAAGTTTACAAATTCTATTTAACTTTGCGATGCTTCTCAATTGAAGCACTTTCCTTTATCGGTACACACCTTAACATATGCTATGCAAGCCTCAGGGGCTTTCTCTTCCACTTCTTCAGGATCACCACCACAGCTCAAATAGATTTCCTTCAAGGAGGTGTAAGAGCCAGCCCCTACTTGACGGAACTCATAAAGCAGCTCTCCCGTTCCCTTCTCAACCACAAAAGTGCCTCCCAACTGAAACCCGTCTCCCCTGAGATCGCCTTGGATGCCTGCCTTGGTAGCAGCCGCTATAGCAGCACGAGTTGCTGAACTCATCAAGTCCTTGAGTCCTGCTGATACTGGTACCTTCTTGAGATCCAAGGCAGTGTGGACACTGCGTTCATTGTCAACGAGAATCTCCCAATCCCAGTACCCGCCCGATAGGAAATCCTCCAAGCCCACATTTTCAAACCCAATTGCAATTAGTTTGATATTGAGAGCATCGAATTCAGGCTTCAGCTCAGATAGGAGACGGCTCTCGTAGCGGCAGAGCGGGCAGCCGAAGCGACGGAGCACTTTAAGAACCACAGTTTGTTTCTTCCAGAAGTCACTGATAATGACATCCTCGCCTTTGGTGTTTTGGACTTTGATTCCATCTAAGAACTTGCGCTTGGCAGCAGGAGCGACAGCCTTCTTGTTTATTCTAAAGATTGATTTCATTCTACGATGCTTACAGACCGTTTGAGTCTAGGCTTTTTATAGTGATTTGTCATCTTTTTAAATTAAGGCTAAGCCAGGGGTTTCTTTGGACGAGGGGGTTCTTGTATTTTGATTAAAGCCACTCGAAACTTTGGCATTTGTTAGTTTCAATAATACAGCCAATCAAAGGATAGACATGGGTTTAGTCGAATGGAAAATAGACCATCCAACGAAACAAATTCCTGCCGCAAAGTTAACCTTGGGGCAAACCTTGTTTCACATGCTCGCATTTGATTTAACTTTATTTTGGAATTTTGCTGAGTTATCTGCATTTGAGATGAGTGGCTCGTTTTTCATGCGAAAATGTGGTTAAAGAAGAATTTTATTAAAAGTTATAGTTTCAGACCACTCAAAAATAATATATTAACGATACAAGTATGTTAAGATAGACCGTCTCTATATCAATTTAACCCCAAATTATCAGTGGCCGAGGATATTTGCTTGGTTTTTAATAAATATTAAAGCTCATTTAAAAATCATCAGAAGCTAAATGCTGATGTTACTCAGTAAAGAAATATCACTATCCGTCTTGATCAAACATTTACTTACTTAGCCATGAACCCACTTAAAATCGAATGCATAGATGTTATAAGCGGCTCTTTTTAGTCCTGGTTTGGAAATAAAAATTTCCCAATTTATTTTTTGGTGGCTGTTATGAAACAAATAGGTTTCAAGAGGTTACAGTATTGAATCACATTATGCCGATAGTAATTTAATATGCCACCTGTATAGGAATCGTGTATTCATCCTATCAAATACACTTGTATTTTTTGTTGAGTTAATATTTTTCACTTCAAAACACTTTTTGTAACCTTTTCGTATCACCTTTGCTCATTAGAGCAAAAACTATAAACAGGTGGGATGCACTGTCTAGAAATAAGGAATAATGAAAACACCATCAAGAAAACACCATTTAGAAAGACGACATCTAGAAAATCTGTCCAAAAACACCATCGGAAAAATAGTATCTAGAAACCCTATCTCAAATTTCAGACCCAACTGTGCCTGATAACTTTAGCTCTATATTTAATATCTATATAAATAATAAAACTAAAATTTAAAACACATTTTAGGACTCATAATTAACCAAGGATTCCAAGTCTGTAAAAATAAACGAGGTCACTTAGTGACAATTATAGTACAAAAATATCCAAAATCACCACACCAAAAATTGTAACTATTTATTTTCTATTTCTGGGCTTTAAAAGTATCAATATTTGCATAATAAAAATAAGCTAAAAATTAAATTATTGACAGAAAAAAAGTCACTATTATTAAAGAAAAGGGATCATGCTTAAGCTCCAAATGCCTTTAAATTGCCCTTAAGATGATTAAAGCAGTTCTCTTTGGAGTAGTAGACCAAAACCTATCTTTGTGGTACTTGCAAATTTGATCTACTGACCAGCATTTTTTGTGACAACCCCCTTGTTTTTGGTGGCTTGGGGGGTAAAGCTGGTCCTGATGGGCATGTTGGATCTTCAGCTTGGTGATGATAACATTGAACATTGACATTTTCACCTTAATCAAGTGGGAAATTCATTATGCCATCCTTTAAGTAAAGAGGTGATGTTTATAACCCCTTTACTCATTCTTATTCAATAAGTTCTGACTTATGGAGTCTCCACCCTTGAGAATCTGGTGCTGTGCCTGACACATGCCCACCTACTGATTTTTTGAAATCTTTTATGAATGAGGCAAAGGCTTTTTGATTTTCTATAATAATTTTCTCCTTGATAAGCACATCATAAAAGGGGTTAACTTCCTCTTTTTCAACCATGACTAAGGCAACAAATCAATTGAACATGTTATTGACCTCCTTGGTGCCATTTTTAAAGACCAACTTGTTTAGGTCTAGATTTTTCATTGCATTCTTGCACAAATCCTGGCTTTAGTGAAAGAAACAATTTTTGGGCTGCTTTTAAATACTTTTATAACAACATTATCCTGAGCTACCTTGAAATAAGCCATTGATGTGATATGATAAAAAGTTATTCGGGAGCCTTGTTAGACAAACTTGGTTATTCACAAGATGCCTCCTGAGTGACCTTCTTCTTTTTTTAGTCCATCTTCTCAGTTGGCTAATCATCAAGTGTAGGCAATATAGCATCCAAATTTTGCTTGAGGATGTTCAGGATGTGAATTAATTATCCCCTCTTTTATATAAGAAGTAGAAGATAAACATAACATCATGTGTGTTTACTTGGCCATTGGTAGTCCAAATCTGATAAAAAAGCTTTGGGGAGGATGAGAATTTTTTTCAACTTCTGAGAAGGCATCCAGAAGTGCACAGCAGGGAAACTTTTTGATAAAAAAAGTTTGAGGTTAGAAGCTAGCCTTGGGCTAGCCTTCAGGGCAAAATTAGGGGATATAACTTGTTTCATGAAAAGATTTAAGGTTTTGCTTTTATTGATAAGGAAAGGAATGCTTAAATATTATAAAAGCCAACAATAATGTAGATAAACTTGTCTTTATTTAGAGTGAGATTTGATTTATATAGTATAATATGAGCATGGATTGTTCACTAGATAGACAAGGGGGCTATTTGGGCTTGAAATTTTACCAGTATCAGAATAACTAAGATAAAAAATACAGAATGTGTGGACATTGCAGTCAACCCATTTAAGGAAAGGAGACAACTTTCAATTTCAAAAGCAAACCTAACTAGCTCTTTGAACATATTTCAATTTGTGGTCCATATTGAAATAGCTTGATTTATGGCATCTCATCCCTTAACATTGAATGTGGGAAGTTTATAATTTCAGAGGAATTATACATGGTCCCAAGAAAAAGGTTGTCCAGAGGACAGTAGCTTGATATTATACTCAAATCCCTTCTTAAAAGTGACTTTACAGGAGCCAACATATAGATATTTTATTTTGTGTGCACAACCACCAGTACAGTTTTGGTAGTTTAAGACTAGATCACATATCTTGAACTCAGGTAGGGAGGATCTAGAGGCATTAAAAGGCAGCAGTTCTAGTTATTTGAACTTATAGGCACATTTGTAAGCAGAGGCTTGAATGTCAATAATATGGTTATCAGTTCTTTCACATGGGTCTCAGGGTTGATTGTGGTATCAAAATCTACTAGCAGATCCCTAAGATTGAGGGATGGTGGCTTTCATGTCCATACAGCATGTTAAAAGAGGATTGTCCTGCTATTAGGTGTTTGTTTAGATGGTACACAAAAAGGGCAGCAGGGAGGAACATATCCCAATTGGCAGTATTAGATAGAATGATTTTCTTCATAATGATGACAAGGATGGAATTGGCGTGATCAGCTGTCCCATTGGTTGATGAGTTATAGTGAGCTAAGAAGGATTAGTGAGTGCCCATATCTTTCACAATAGATGTATCAAATTAGCATTTAAGTTGGTACCACTATCAAAGAGCAAGGTCTGTGGACACCCATGCCAGTAAAAGATATCTTGGAGTAGTAAGTTATCCAAAGTTTTAGCGGAGATATCCTTGATAGCCCTGCATTCAACCTATTTTCTTAAATGATCTACAGCAATTAGGATTAATTGACAACTAGAGCAAGAACAAGAGAGGGAGTCAACAACATCAATAATCACAGTATTGAAAGCATTCTTTGGGGGAATAAGCTTGAATTCATGTTGCAAGGGTCAAAGCACTGTATTTAACAAGAGAGACACAAAGAGATAATATCAGGGATGAGAGCACATGTTTTCCCAGTAGAAGCTTTTGCATAGCCAGCTGAAATTCTTGGCCAGACCACCATGCCCAGTATCAATGCTGTCCTGGAGTATAATGGCTACTCTCATGCTGGGTATACATACAGAAAGTACATGGTCTTTACATTTTTGAATAACTGTGAATCTCAAATGACAGTGTCCTTGGATAGGGCCTGTAGAGCCAGCTGGATCTCTTCTGATTCAATTGTCCAAGAGTCAGGGTATCCTATTAACTTGTACAGTCAATCAGCGTCAGCAGGATGGATGGCCAGTATAGGGATTCTAGACAATCCATCAGTGTTATAGTGTTTTGCACCATGTCAGTGCACTACAGTGAAACCATACCCTTGCAATAGCAGGGCCCAACAAGCCAGTTGACCTAAAGTCTCTTTCAGTTGTTGTAGCCATGTGAGTAAGAATGATATGTAATCACACCAAATTAAGTTCCATAGATATAGTAGTGAAACTGTGATGAAAATCACCAGATAATAAGAAGCTGTCTTCAAGCAGTGAGGAATCACCACTCAAATCCACATGGAGTTAATGATTAACCACCAATGCAGCTTCAGATACTGTTTTGTGAAATTTTCAATTGAGATACTAGGATTAAGTAAAATAATTAATCCTAACCAAAGTAGCCCAAGATAAATAGCCTGTGAAAGCATCAGAGTATCTTCAGAATAAAATTTAGGACATTTATATGCAACACAATTTTCAGTTTTAAAGAGAGGGGGGACAACTCCAAGATTGACAGGCATGGAATTAACATTGGGAGGTGCCAACAACAAAGATCCAACTGCAGGGCCCTATCTTTCAGTAATGATCCAGCTTAGAATCAGATTGTAGGGAATGTAGCGCAACAATCCAAATAAAGGATGCATTTAAAAATGTAAGTTAGACCAAGGGATATATGATTTTTATTGAGTAAATTTTGGGAGGACTCAACTCTTAGAGTTGAAACAGTGAAAATTATTCAACATATATCAAAAATTGACTAAGCAATACCACCTGGATCCTGGGCTCCTATTCCTTGTACATTGTCAAGTGAGTATCTGGTCCAGGTTGCAAACTACCTTAAGTGACCTACTTCTGATGATAATGCTGATAAATAAGATCATATCAGGTGACCCTCAAATTACGTCAATTTATCAAAGTCAATTTGTAAGGAGGAATTGGTTTCAGCTGGCAGACTGGAGCAGCTGTAACCCATTTTTGATCAACTGTTTGATTTAAGCCCGTTAAATTGATCAATTTTATTAAGGGGTTTCTGGCTTTTTGAGCCTTCCTACTTGGCCATATAATACCCAGCATTATGGAATTTACCGTGACAGAAACTGATTAACAGTGTGCAAGACAGTCATTCATGATTTTTCAGTTATGCTTTAATTCTTTTTGTGCTGGTTTTCACTCTAGAAGAATAGACCACTGGTCAATCTACACCATCTTTGTCCAGCCAGGTAATAATAGTGCCCACAGTAACTCTATTGGTGTCATTATACAATATAAATTCCTTGTTGTAGTCAGGGTAGACCAGGATGAGATATTATTTGATTTTGGACTTCAGGGTCTCAAACAACAGTTGTTGGCTATCAGTATACTCAAAAGGGACGTTTCTGAGCAACTGGACCAAGGGCTCACTCATTTCAGAAAAATCAGGAATGAACTGTCAATAATACCCCATCATACCTGGGAAAACTTGAACTTCTCAAAGGTTAGTGGGGGTAGCATCTTATCAATAGCTTAAAGCTTGTTATCTATAGGTTGAATCCCAGTTTGAGTGACTTTGTGATCCAGTAACTTGAGTTGTTCCTTGAAGAAAGCACACTTTGAAGGTTTAATTTCAATCTAGTGTTGCATATCTTTAGGAAGACTGTCTTAAGGTGCTCTAAGTGATCTGTAAAGGTAGAGCTGAATACTGTGATATCATCCAAATATAAAAGTATATATAAGAGCTTCAAGCCTCTGATTGTAGAGCTCATTTATTGCTGGAAAGTAGCTGGCACATTGCAAAATCCTTAGGGAATCTGATTGGGCTTGAACAGACCTTCCAAAGTAATGAGGACAGCCTTCTTGCAATCCTCTGGGGATAAATCTACTTTTAAAACGTATAGGATTGATCCATAGCAGAGAATAACTTTGACCTTCCCAGGTGCAAATGGCGTCATCAATGTGAGATAAAATTTAGGAATCTTTCTTGGGGAGGGAGTTAAGCCAGTGGTAGTCTGTCACAATCCTATATCATGCTTATATCTTCTTAATAATTAGCTAAGGGAATACCCAAGGACTTAGAGAGGGGGCCAGAAACCCAGCATCAAGGAGTTTTTTTAAAGTTTTTGGATACCTGGGTGTCCCCAACTTGACTGCAACAAAAATATTTGGCTTTGAATGGAGGGTGCTACCAGTGTCAATCTGATGGATGGTGTGGGGTTCCTGTCCACCAGTCCCCAAAGTGTGTCCTGGGTTGTAGCCAGGGACCAGCTGGAAGGGATTCTCATTCTCTAGTAAGGGGAAATGTATCTCAGAAATATGCATAGGGGTTGAAATGGGCTTTTATTCACTATCAGAAGGAAGATCCTCTAAGAAACCTTCTGGTATATGGCCTGGGGGTCAAGGAAACAATATGGGTTTTCCAATAATTGGAGTCCTCCAACAATATCTCGGACTCCTTGTACTTAGTCTTGGACTCCTGCACCTTAGTCTTAGACTTCTGCACCTTAGACTTGGACTCTGGCGCCACGCTTAGGATCCAGCTTCTTATTCTTGGGCTCCTGCTCTGTTATTGTGGGCTTCAGCACTCTTTATAGCTCCAGTGGCCTTGTTATTCCACTTGTATAAGCACCACCAAGCTCCTGCTGGTGATCAAAAGGCTTCCAAAAACCTCTTGGCAGAAACTCAAAAGGCCTCAGAAAGACCCTGTCAAAGACCCAGTAAGACCTGGAAAAAACCCTGTAACTTTCCAGCCAGTCACCTTTTTAGAGTGTCCTTTTCCCAACGGTTCCGCCTTCAAAATGGCTTTCTTCAGAAGCTTAAACCATTGCCGCTCACTTTTTCCTATAATAACTTAAGCTTACATACTTACTTTCTCAAAAGCTTAAAGTATTAATTCACTATTTCCTTGCTTATACTTTAAGCTTTTGGCCTCTAACCAATCATTTTCATCAGGAAACCTGCCAGAACTCAACCAATGAATTCAGAGCGCAGAAATAGATCATTTCTGAAGTTCCACCAGGATTCAACTAATAAAATAATTTCCACAGCTCAAACTGCTCAAAGCGACAACTCTTTGCGCACCAAAGCGCTAACCGGTCCATTATTCTGGCACCAGTCTTCCCTGAATTCAACCTAAACCCATTTAAATAGTAGAATACTATTTAAACTGTTCTTTATGGACCTCTTCATGTTTTCCACATATATTTACAAATATTGTAAAATCCAAGGAAAACATCCCACCAAAACAACTTTGTATCCAGCTCTCATAGCAACATACCTTCATCTATCCTAGGAACTTAATAAATAAATATCTTACCAACACTTCTATCCACATTCCTTCTTGATTTGAATACTAAACCAAGACAAAAAATTCCACATATTCCCACTTTGGAAAATCAACTTGGAAAAATCTCGGCTAATTTCTCCTGACCACTAGTTCTTCACCATCATCTTTGGGTCCTTCAGCCAGCTTTCTTCAACAACAGTCACTAAACTTCCACTTGGCCCCCATAATCCCCGTCTGCAAACCACCAAACATGTGGACTGTCACAGATGGTTCTTTTTTTCAACCAATAATCATTGTTACTGAGGCAAAAATGTCTTTAAACTGATCTAGTAATTATGGAATCTTTTTTGGTGGACAAAAATTATGGGGAATCGGTACAGTAAAGAGGGAAACCCCTGGGGTCTCTTCAGGTAAGTTAAAGCTGGTGAATGTTTCAAAGGGGAAAACTTACAATAATTGATCCACATTCAACATGCACATATTTTTCTAAAACCTGTCCTTGTTATACCTGCATAGTTGTGCCACTTATATTGGCCCACATCTGTTGCACCGCCTCCTTGTAGGTTTGATCCAAATTGCCATGGCACAAGCATAGCTTTTTGAGTCTCAAGGATGTAGGGGAATAAAAATCCATGAACAACTTATCAAGCAACTTGGTAATTATTTTATAGTAAATGATGGCTTAAGAGCCTGAGAGAATACATAATTCTGAAGGATAAAGTAAGGGGGCTCCTTAAGCAGCAGGGCAATGTAAGAAGAAAAGACATATCGAAGGAGTGAGTCCTACAATTTAACAAAAAGATTCTTGATGGGTACTCTAAAGTACAAGTCTTGAGACACTTTCTGGGAATGTCTAGAGGTTTCTCAAAGGATAGTGCGGGCTTTATAAACTAAGAGGAAGGGGCATTTATCTTGAAGGTTGACAAGCCAGTTGTATCTCCTCAAAAACCAAGATCTTACAAGAAGATAATCACTTTTTTCTAGTTCCACAGCAGGGGAAGCAACCAGAAGATTCATAAACCTTATAAATAAGGCAGATTAAGCTCCAATAGCGTAAGTTTAGTTCATGCCAGCAGCTCCATAGGATTAGTATAATTGAGATCTAGTGCTAGCTTAATTTTCTTCATAAACTTGGAGGAGGCCATATTCATAGGCAATCCAGTATCCATGATAGCTTTGTCTTGACCTTCTGAATAGGAAATTATACACTGATGATATTGTTTTGAAAGGAATCAGGTGGCATACACATCTTGAGCATCTTCCAGTTCTCTCTCTTGTTTTGCTAACATGTATCTGAAGACAGAATTCTCCTTTTAAATGTTTTCAGGGGCTGGGACATCTAAAATTTGTGAAAAAGAGCCTATGAAAGCTCATTTATCTCTTCAGATGAGTTCAATAGGATAGTAGAATAGTAGACCTGGTCTAGGTAAGGTCACACCACTACTTTTTTGGCTTTAGCAGGCAGTACACAGATGGTGGTATCTTTATTAGACCAGAGCTTATAATGTAATAATAGTTCCAGGAACTACCAGCACTAAATATCCATAGCCATTGCTGCCATCTTAGCTGATACTATTAAGATCACAACTCCTAGAGATGCTGTAGCACAGGTGAAGAATGGTAGGGCAGATGCGGAAGAAGGAGCATCATCATCAGAAGAATCAGGGGAGATTGGGGAGGTTGGTCAACAGGGAGAAGATCTGCCTCTAAGCTAAATCCTCATTCTCCCTGTTCTTTAGGGTCCACATCCTCTACCCAGGGTTTGGTGCACCGCCTGGAATGATGGCCAACCCTCCTGCAGTTATGGCAGCCCTGGCGTTTGTTTTATTCATTGTTGCTAAGTGTCATAATACAAAGAAAACAAGGAGTGTTACCAGCATTATTTGCACTGTTCTCTTTACTATCATTTCATTATAGGTTGAAGCATGTCTTTAAGGAGATTATTGGTACTCTTCATGGTGGTAAAGAAAGCCTTGTGTGCCTTGAAATGTAGGTAGAGTAGATGACTAACTTTAGAGGCATTAGAGCAGGTGGTATAAGCTTCTTGAGGGGTCAACTGTTAACTGGCAATGGGTTGTTGACCTTTCATATAGACCTGATAAGAAAGCTTGGTCAGAGCTTCCCTGGGCTTAAATACAACATTCATGAATACATCCTTCTTAACCTCCAAGCTGGGGCCACCCCAAACTCTTCAGCTAGACAGTGCTCCATGTCTTCCCGGATAGCAATGTGGGAGCTCAGGAATCACAACTTACTGACAAGTGGGATGTAATAAGGTGTTATTTCTTAAGATTGTCTGTTGTTCTCCTTGTAGCTGCCTGATATACAGCAAGAGAGGCCGCAGCAGTGAAGGTTTCAAGATCAAATATCTGTTTGGATATAGGCTTATGTTTGGGGTTGATAGAAGAAGATGTGTACTGGATGGTGTTGCCAGCATTAAGAATGTTGATTATGAGAGTGACTCCAGCTTCTGGTTCATATTCTGGATGCCTATTCCATAGGAATGAGAGGCTCTCATCAAACATGCCTAAAGTAAAGTGGTCCTGAGTCCTCAGACTATGGGCTGCAGTAGCCAAGGCAATATGTTTCTCAGCCCAGATTTGCTAATCTGGCACAGCCCCTGCAATTCCATCAACCTTGTCATGAACATTTATAGCTTAAGAATTGGTGGAGTGAGCCTTTGATTCAAGGGATAGGAAAGAGTGATCAGCCCCTAGACTCCCCTCTCCAAAGCATCTTGACAGCCTGAAGCATTCTTGTTGACAGAGGCCAAGCTGGCCAGAGCACAGTTGGTTTGAGTTTGGTCCTTAAGTCCAGAGCAGTATTCTTCTTTTCTTCTTCTACTTCCTGTTCTCTTTATATGCTCAAGGAATAACTATTGAACCAGAAGAGGTGTTATTGAAAAGCATCAAGCTCTTCCCATAAAAGCAGCTACTTGGTCATTTACTGCCACAGCTTGAGAATACATTTGGGGGGATAGGAGGGGCCAGACTGGCTCAAATGGCTTGTTGGAAAAAATTAGCCTTGAGCTGAGTGATAGCCTCCCAAAGAATGGATTCCTGGGCAGATGTGGTATCAGAAGGGGGTATGAGAAGTACTACAGGTATGATGGCAACTTTTTACTGATGTATTGTTAAAGCTGGTATAGGGTCTCATAAAATATAGCCTTGCCCAGCCTATAACCTTGGTGAAAGTTATTGCTTCATCTATCTTCAAAGGACCCTGGAAGGACAAGCTGTGAATCAGAACTCTCCCTGGACCTGTTATAATCTCCTACTTCAGCTTCAAAGCCAAATAAGAATCAAAGGGGGAATCTTCCTCCTGGCCACACTAACCAGAGAAATAGTCAATGAGTTCATGCAGTTGGTCCAGTGTATGAGACCAGATGAGAAAGCCAAGGTTGTCAAGGGAGGAGGCCAGATATACTGGGGGCGCCAGGAACTCTTGAGTCTTTGGATATGGGAGCAACCGGACAGTGAGCCCAGGCTTGATAGGCCGTGGTTTATAGATGCTTGTTAGACATGGCAGTAGCTACCTGGGTAAGAAGCTGGTTTTGAGGATCTCAAGCTAGCTGGCGCTGAACCAGAGCAGGTTGGATAAAACAATCAACTAGTACCAATTATGTCCATGGGCTCTATCAGGCTAGGAATGAGGCTGAAGTACAACCAGAAGAAGTAGATCCTTGGAGCTATTTAAGGGACAGAGGCATGAGACAGACGGAATAGTGATGGCACCAGAGTGTAGAGGAGAGTGTGAAGCTTCAGCTATCTGGTCAAAGCCAAAAAACATTAGAAGGAGCCTGGCAGGCCTAAAGAAAGCACTATGACCATGAGAGTACATTGAGGATCAGAGATATTCTTTTCAAGAGGAGGTCTAGAATCTTTAGGTGAACTGGGGTCTTATGTAACCAAGGGAGAAGAACCCAAGAACACAAATAGTAATAGAGTGACTGAGGGGCTGACAGCCCCTGTAATGAGCCCTGTTCTTTGTGTCCAGGTCTTGGGAATGACATCCAAGATGGAATGGCAGGGGATCTTTATCAAAAGAGGTGTGCAGCTAGAGCTAGAAGGTGGTTGGCCTTCAGGATAAAGCAAGGGGTTGTTATCTTAACTTCCTGGGAGTGGGAGAAGTAGTGATTTCCTTTAAGAAAGGGGAAAGGTACTAGAGTGAACAAAAACGGTTACAGATGTGGATAAACTTAATATTTGTTATTAGGGAGTCAATTATTATATAGTCCTTGATAGCAAAGATAAATCACTAGAAGGACAGAGGGAGAGGAAATTCTGAATACAGCATTGGGATCAGAATATGTTAGGGGATAGGATCTGAATTCTTGGATATTGGTAAGTTACCATTTATGAAAATGGAGCAACCATTGGATTCAAAAGTGAATCTTTCTAGGTCTTTGTTCATATCATAATTAAGAAGATAAGATGTCATATAGTATTATGGGAAGCCACATGCTGTCCATGCATAATATGAGGCTTGTCCAGGTAGTGTTCCTCTTAGGATTTGAATTGTTTGATCTCTGAACAACATGAGAGTGAGGTAGAAGTTCCACAGGCTAATATGTATTATTTAATTCTTGGGGGAATGATTTCCTGGGAGGGAGTAATTGTAGATGTTGTGGCATCAGTGATTGGCTACCAGTAGTATTTGCCTTTAAGCCATTTTAATTGGTTTAAACCTCTTAGAGAAGTATACATGATTTAAAAATTGATCGGGTTTGAAAATTCTATTACATTGCAATCTAAACATTGGGATGTTAAATTTATCTTAAAATCAACTGCTTAGAAAATCAAATCTATTAATAATATCTAAAGGATATATTGCTAACAAAGCCAAACAGTATTTTAATTGATCAATAACCTATCTAGCTGAAGCATTTTCCTTTGTCGGTACACATCTTGACATAGGCGATGCATTCCTCGGGGGCTTTCTCATCCACCTCATCAGGATCGCCACCACAGCTCATGTATATTTCCTTCAAGGAGGTGTAGGAGCCAGCCCCTACCTGACGGAACTCGTAAAGCAGCTCCCCAGTTCCCTTCTCGATCACAAAGGTCCCGCCCAGCTGGAACCCATCCCCCTTGAGATCACCCTGGATACCGGCTTTGTTGGCGGCAGCGATGGCAGCACGGGTCGCCGAACTCATCAGATCCTTGAGCCCAGTGGATACCGGCACCTTCTTAAGATCCAAGGCAGTGTGGACGCTGCGTTCATTGTCAACGAGAATCTCCCAATCCCAGTAGCCCCCTGATAAGAAATCTTCTAAGCCCACATTTTCAAAACCAATTGCAATCAGTTTGATCTTCATAGCATCGAACTCAGGCTTTAGTTCGGATAGGAGTCGGCTCTCATAGCGGCAGAGCGGGCATCCAAAGCGACGTAGCACTTTGAGGACCACGGTTTGCTTCTTCCAGTAATCGCTGATAACGACATCCTCGCCTTTGGTGTTTTGGACTTTGATTCCATCTAAGAACTTGCGCTTGGCAACGGGAGCGGTGGACTTCTTGTTTATTTTAAAGATTGATTTCATTCTACGATGCTTACAGACCATTTGAGTCCAGGCTTTTTATAGTGATTTGTCATCTCGTAAATCAAGGCTGAGTCAGGGGTTTCTTTGGACGAGGGGATTCTTGTATTTTGATCAAAGCCACTCGAAACTTTGGCATCTGTTCGTTTCAATGCTGCAGCCAATCAAAGAATTGACATGTGTTAAGCAAAATGGAAAACATGCCATCCAATGAAACAAAATCCTGCCGAAAAATCAGCGCCCAGTAAAGACTGGTTCGTTGTCTTAAAAGTCCTTTTGTAATGGTTTAAAGTCATAACACCTCTATTTGACTTGTGGTGCAGGTTTCGAATAGTCGTCGGTTTCTGATTGATTTTGGCTGAGTGATGGTGGGTTTGGCTTGAGGGGTTCACTTTGGTCAAGTGAGGAATAGATTAGTGGGTTCGCTCCACTAATCCTAATCTAAGCTGCTAAGGTGAGGTTAAAGGCACGATTTTTATAAAACAAATAAGGCCCGTGTTAGAACCCCACTCACTTTGCCACCTTGCTTTACGAGGTCATATCTCAGTTCAGCCTTATTGGATTTCACTTCTTCGGGCATCCTACCCCTTGATGCATAAACTGTACAACTCTGCGCTTTGGAGTACTTTCCCTTTGTCCAGTATATCTTCAACAACCCCTTTGATTGGCCGAAAAACATGGCAAATCTCATGATTTTTTAAAAGAGCTGTTTTAAGTAAATATTCGAAACAAAGTCAAATGTCCAATGAAATTAGTTTATCTGGAATGTTGGGATCTTATATGACCAGGAAACCAACTTGTAGCGTCGTGGTCAGTTTTAGATTAATGATCCATCTTAGCTTTGAACCCCGACTAAGCAAGAGCTAACCAATAAAAAAAACAATCCCTAGGTATCTGACCGCCCTTGATGGAATAATAAAACACCAAGTTCCATCTAAGTTTTACAGTCCAAAGGATCCATAAGCTATAACCACCTATTAATTATGCCCAATACGGGCTAAGGAACCTCTAAACTGACCTATATTGTGAGTTACACTTTCGGATTAACACAACAGATGTCCATCTAAATTTTACAGCTATAGTGATCAAATAACACTAGATTGAAACATGTCTGGGTTGAAAGATGACTGCGGTTAATTGCAAGCCATATACTGCGGCCTCAGGCTCAGTTCTCCCAGCACAGAATCCCAATTCATTTACGTGCTCCAGCGATTGAAAATTATTAACCAAGTACTGCACATGTTCCATATTAATCCTTTAAACTCAGCCCAATTGTCTTGACTTGCTGAAGTGTAAAGTTGAACTGGCCTAAGCCCAGGCTGTGGATCCTAGCCTAAGCGCGATGCTGATTATATTGGAATCCAAACCCATCAGACAAATCTTTTGGGCCTATCTGTACTGAGCTTTTCAGAGCTGCTGAGATGGACAAACCAAAGTCAGGTAAAAGTTGCCCACAGAAAAATACCAGGCAAACGACATTTAACCTTCACTTCATTCCGAATTAAAAAACAAGCTTCAGAAGGGAAATTTCTCTTTCTCCAGACAATCCAGCAGACCCTATCCAGGAAACTGGGGCATCAGGTTTTAACCCCAGCTTCTTAATCAGATCGCTCAAAGCTCTGTCTATACTTTTTAGTAAAATCTCACCCATGCAAAACTATAAAAATAAGCATATTTCCCCTGCTTTTGTTAAGAATTTATTGCAGGCCATATATATTTTTGCAGTGATGATGAGTTTGCCCTAGCCGATGCTCAGCACCAAGAGCTTGTGGCAGTCAACAGCCAATAGGGTTACAACCTATATCTGCACATGGCCTGCCAACGTGCCTTAAGGCACACCAGGGGCACTCACAGAGTCACCCATGATGTACCTAACAACTTGAGACATTCCACATCCAATGTTAAAATATAGTCAATATCTCACAATTAAAAATGCTGTCAATTCCAGAGACAATCCCTTGACTATATCTTCATCGTCCAAACTATAATCAGATCCTGCCACCATGCCACCCCCTGGTAGATTTTTAGCTCCCTTTTTAGTATATTAACTGCCACTTCCCAATTAGCCACCATCTTATCCTTATTCTCTATCATTTTCTCCTGGCCTGTTGTTTTCTAAATAAAATAATGAGCTATAACTAGTTCAGTTGCAACATCAGGATCAGCATTGAGTCCAATTGATGTCCTACCTTCAATAAGGTTCATACAATAAAGGGCAGGTTGTGGGCTGTATGGCTACAGCTCACTACAAGACCTTCCTCCCATCCCTGATGGGGACATCCCAAGGTTTAATTCATCTACCCTGACCAACCTGTAATTACTCAAGTTTATAACTGGCTTGGTATGGGATAACCCAGCACCAGTACCACCCCTTCCCAGTTAAATCTCTCCCAACAGATGCTGAACTTACAGTTAAACTGTTCACAAGAAGTGTAGAAGGTAATGACATAGCAAGTTGGCTACGCTTCACAGAGTCTATATTTGCATCCACCAGGTACTGGGACCTGTGTGGGTGGTCATAGAGTCAGGGCGCCCTTCTAGGCCTGCCACCACCTGTTTCATCACTTGGGCGGACCAAGAGCTGGAGGTCACCTGGGCCACTTTCAGTTGAGCTGCCAAGCCTAGCTATAGTGAGACCTTCTTGTTGCTGCTGAGAGAACTCATCCATGTGCCATCAAACAGATGGAAAGGGTCCAGAGTACCTGGCTTCTTGAAAGCAAGCACTTGTTGCCACCCCAGGACCCATATCTAATGAAGATATGATGCTTTCTGCCTCTGTCATCAAAGGGTTAAATACCCCAGATCTGCAGATGGGTGCTGATGAGGCTGGCATCCACTAATAGCTGTTATTGTGCTACTGCAGTGACAGATAATCAAGCCACTTGTGGGGATCAAAACCCCACCAACACATTCACCCAGCCTTGTCCTGCCCCTGGTAGCGCTTACAATAGGATAGGTTGCCCCATCCCCGCCAGTAAGATAATGGCAACCAGGGCCCTTGTGAGGGAAAATACAACCAGCACAGATTAAAGGCCCAGAGAAGGGCTTAGAGTAGACCTGGTAGGCTCCCCACCCCTACTGAAACGCTCCTGCTGCTCTACTCAGAAGACACCTGGAAGTACCTTGGATCAAAGCCCTGGGATGCTGGGTTGCGGCCTTCTTCACGCATGGGAGCTCAGAGGCCAGCACATAATACCCAGCCTATACGCCTTCAACCCCTTGATAACCTTTCCTGCCGGCATCCTAGCCTCAGAACTATGTATCATCCCATCTGCTTGAGCATTTCCTGATTTTGGTGTATCTGGATCCAGAAGGAGGGGGTAGATCCACTGCCCAGGGATCCCAGCCCTTCCTGCCAACCTCAAGCTCCCTGCTAGCCTTGGCACTCTTCACCAGGTGTCTGAAAAGCTTCTTATAGCCCAGTATGTATATCTCCTGTGATGATCTGCATCAAGAGCTGCTTCTCAGGTGAGGGCAGGGATGATTAAATAGAGCTTGGTCACCTAAGAAATTAAAATGGCTGCTGGGGGTTTGGTCTACCAAGCCTTGATAGTTGATAAGGATCTGCCATGCTCAAAAGGATACTTACACGGAGATGGAGGGAAGTTCCTGGGAAGCTCCTTCCAGGGAAGCGTGGGATACTGGTACTGGGCTGCAGAAGCAGGTAGCAGCATGCCCAAGTTTGATCAGGCCTGGTGCACTAGCCCTAATTGCTCTTACATCTGGGGATCTCCCTGTTACCTCAAGTAGAGATGATGGCAAGGAAGCAGGGTTGGGGAGAGGCTGGGGCTGAGTCCTGGCTGCTCAAGGATCAGACCAGCCAGCAGAAGAATAATGGGTTCTTTGTCAAATAGGCATTAAGCATCATATATGGCAGAGCATCATGCACATTCACAGGCTGTCACATATGCAACTCAGGTTAACAGACCAGAACTGCTTACTACTCACATGCCAACCTTGCATACCAAACTAGTTATACATCCTATATGCCCTTAAGAAATGATCCCTAAGCCTAACCAATTATATATTAAAGAGTTGGGTACAGCTAGTGTTCCTTAAGATCAGGTATAATTGATTAACAGTTATCAAAGATTTGTTATGCCTTGGGATGTTATTAAGGTTGCCCCTTATTAGGATTTTAGAAGGGTCATGTGGTGCTCCTGGGAGATCATCAAGATATGTCCTGGGTCAAAGCAGGGACCAAAATAGTTGGGGTGACATCTTCATAGATTCCTGTTCTATGGAAAGAACAAGAGTGAATCATATGATAACTCCAAAAAGGACTCAACATGCCCCTAATCATCATTGACAATTGATAACTAGGAGAAAATGTATTTAAAAACAATGCACAGGCTACCAAAGCAGCTTTTTATCTAGGAGCTGCTTTCAAGAAAATCTTTGATACAGCAATACCCTGGATTTCAAGGTTATGTATACTGCCTTGCTTATTTCTCAACCGGAAGTTTTTATGAGTAAACAGACCAAAGTTCTACCTCTTCTGATCCTCTTGACTAGCTCTGAAATAACTATTGCTAGGGAAGCTCTCTTTTGCAAAAAGGGGGATAGGGGTCAAGATAGTCTTTATTAACCAAAGGAAGGTCCCCTTATAGACCTTGTTATTTTCTGCTGTTTTGGAGCCCCTTTGACTTACTACTCTTTCAAAATGGACTACTAACACTTTAGAACACCTCTAGTTACTCCAAACTAACCAGATGTTTAAACATCAAGATGCAGATCAAGCGCCCAACAAAGATCCCTTTTGTAAACAAAAGATTTCCAAAAAGACCCTGTTAACTTTCCAGCCACCCTCCTACTTATATTGCCTTGCTCCCAAAATTTAAGCCTTTGAATAACTTTCTTCAAAACTTAAACTATTGGCGCCCACTTTCTCCTATAATAAAATAAGCTTACATACTTACTTTCTCAACAGCTTAAAGGATTGATTTACAAATTTCTAACTTATACCTTAAGCTTTTGGCTTCCAACCAATATTATTCATCAGGAAAAATGCCCTCAACTCAGCCAATGATAACAACAATAAAAACTACACCATTTACAAAGTTTTGCTGTGATTGTAATGTTGAGGATCTGGATGTACAAGTTTTCTGGCCATCCCGACACAAGTAACATCCAGTTGTGCCTGGTTTGGCGCCAATCCAATAAAAGGGTTGACATTCCTGAATTGGCAGTCAACCAATATCCCATGACCCATTCAGATATCCAGTGTTGGAAATTGCGCCATTAATGCTATTTTAATATGGCCTTTGAATAGTGACATATGCAAAGATTTGGTTGGTTTTGCTTTCAACTTTAGGAATTCCCCGCCTTCCGTAGATGGATCTGATCCAATATCCACCCATTCTGGAATACTGTACCTACCCTTGTCTGATCCTGGTATGACTTCACCCCAAAGTGACCCCCTCTGTCACTCTGTTTACCTAATGAGTGATCATCCTCTCTTGTCTACTATTTAAGTAGAATCATTTCTCTTAATAAAGACAAGATTATCCACATTTGCGTTGGCTTTAATAATCTTCAAGATTTTTCCTGTTCTTTCTGCCAAAAGGACTTTCTCATCTTGTACTCCAGGAAATTAAGGTATGTGCCCTTAATTTTCTCCTAAAGGCTAACCCAAGGCTAGCTTCAAACCTCAAATCTTTCATTATGAAGATTTCCTGCCGTGTCCTTCTGGATGTCATCCCCAGGAGCCAAACACAACAACAAGTTTATCCACATTTATGTTGGCTTTAATATTCTTCAAGCTTTTTCCTGTCCTTTCTGCCAAAAGGACTTTTACATCTTGTTTTTCAGGAAATTAAGGTATGTGCCCTTAACTTTGCCCTGAAGGCTAACCCAAGGCTAGCTTCAAACCTCAAATCTTTCATTATGAAGATTTCCTGCCGTGTCCTTCTGGATGTCATCCCCAGGAGCCAAACACAACAACAAGTTTATCCACATTTATGTTGGCTTTAATATTCTTCAAGCTTTTTCCTGTCCTTTCTGCCAAAAGGACTTTTACATCTTGTTTTTCAGGAAATTAAGGTATGTGCCCTTAACTTTGCCCTGAAGGCTAACCCAAGGCTAGCTTCAAACCTCAAATCTTTTGTTATAAAGATTTCCTGCTGTGTCCTCCTGTATGTTGTCCCCAGGAGCCAAAAACAACAAAATGGTGCTCACTACAGGGGCTGCAAGCTCCTCAGTTACCCTGTTTCCACGCACATTCTCTGGTCCTTATCCCTTTGTTTCTTAAGTACCCAACCAACCTAAAGTTTCTAGCCCCCCTCTAAAAGAATATATCACTGATGCTCCCGCAACTCCTATGGTATTGGTGGGCAACCTCCAGAATTAACTCATACAGAATAGAACATCCTCCATGTCAACAATTTCAAAAATTGTTTTTGCTTTATCTTTTATAATTTCAATTAAAAGCTCAAAATAAAAATCAAAAATTGCTCTATTATCAGTGTCAATTATTTAATCAAGAAAAAATAATCTTTAATATTGAAAATAAGAAAAATATTTTTGAGAATTGTTGACATGGAGGATGTTCCATTCTGTATTAGTTAATTCTGGAGGTGCTGTATTGGTGTTGTCCCCCAGGCCCTCTTGGGCCCCCTTCCAGCTTTCTCACTCAACTATGAGCAAACTCATGCCGCTGCCTGTTCTCTCCTCCACACTGGCGCTGTGGCAATGCACACTATCCCTGGTCTCCGTCCTGGGTATGCTTCTGAAGATCTATATTCCTTCCTCTTGGATTTTGGTCTTCCCCCCACGCTGATGGAGTCTATGGAGATTATTGGCGTGTTGGTTAACAAATTTATCTAACCTACTCTGGTTCATCATCAGTTGGTGCTGGGGTTGCAAAACCAGCTCTTGAATGCTGTATTCACTGCTGTTTCCAACAATCTGGTGCAAAATACATCCTATCAAGAATGGTCCCATAGTCTATTTGCTTGCATTTCAGATAACCAGCACAACTCCCTAGCTTTACAAAAGTATTTGAACTCGTCCCTAAATCCCCTTTACTCCTCCCTCCATGGATATATTAAGGATTGAATTTGCCAACTGGATGATCACCAAGCTACCTGGCGTGGCCAGATAGAGTTGACCCTTCTAAAATATTGTCAAGATTTTGAGACCCTAGTCGCTGAACTCAACCAGTTCCAAGAGCACATTAATTCCCAGCAGGAGTTGGTTGGGACCTATGTTGACACTTGGGGCCAACATCTTCACTTGCAGTATGGCTTGGATAAGGCTACGCTAGAAAATACTTTGAGTCAGGTTCAGAACTACATCAACAATAGAGTGGCCCCCATTGAAGTGACCTCACCTGCTCCTTTGGTTGATATCCCGTCTGCCTTTGGAGCTAAGGTATGAGAAGCTATAGCCAAACTCAAAGCCACTACTCAAATGTTAAGCCTCTGTCCTAAACCCTCTGCCTGCCAAACCTACCCCTGATCCTTGCATTGCCTTGCTAACTGACCAAGTAGCTGCTTTGTGAGACAAGATTGAGTATTTGAGATAACAACTCTCTGACTCTGATGAATTGTCCTCTGATTCTGATGGGGAAAGGGAGGCTGAGGTCCCTAGTGCTCCTATCCACCTTGATCATGGGTGTTACCCTAGATTTGAAATCATCCTGTGTCAACTGTGCTCCCGCCTTGGATCATTTAGCGGCAGTAACTAATGATGTTGCAGATCGGCAAGATGCTCTAGAACGCGAGGTGCAGAACCTCTCTCATGTAACAGAAACACTAAATGGACAAGTTATCCCTCTGGCCACTCAAACAACTTCCCTGGCTAATTATATCAATGGGATTGCTGGCACATTGGCAGTACAACAGATCAGAATCAATGAATTTGGGGCTGCTGCCACTACTACCCAGGATATCAATGGACAGAGCAGCTCTACACTAGACACCCTAGAAGAGAGCCTTTGACTTCTCTGGGCTAGACAACCCACTGCTGAATATGAGTTTTAGGGCAATCCTCACATCAACATTCTCAACCCAGGTGACAACAGCCAATCCACCTCCTTGTCCATTTTTCAAACTACAAGCTGACCTTCAAGCAGACATTTGACCATAAAACCTCCACCATTGCTGCCTTTTTAACAATCTACAAGACTGCAATGTGTAGGGATACTGACAAGCTTAAAAAGAAGCATATTCTTACCTGTCTTCACCCTACATGCCAGGAAGTTGTGGTCCCTGAGCTCCCCTCCATTGTCACTTGGGAGGACATAAAGCCCCTCCTTATTGAGGAGATTGGAGGAGATCTCAGCTTGGAGGTTAAGAAATATGTGTTTATGCACATTAACTTTAAGCCCAAGGAAACCCTGGCCGAGTTCACTGATTGCTTTTATATTGACAAGTAACAGTTAATCATCAGTTGTCATTTAACTCCCTGGGAAGCTATTTGGTATGTTCAAATGCTTTTAAGTTGAACCAGCTTCTATGTCTACACTTTAAGGCACACAAGGCTTTGCTCACTTCCATGAAGAGTATTAAGACACTCTTAAAAGACATGCATTTGACCCATGAGGGTACTGTGGTTTGTGAAAGTAAAGCCAGTAACCCTGGGAGCACCTCCCGTACTCCACACATTATGAATCTTGGTTCAGGTGGACAGATTAAGAGGCAAGATTTTCATAACTGTGGCCAAATAGGGCACCACTCATGTACTTTCACTAATACCCAAGTGGAAGGTTGTGACCCCAAGGAACAGGCAGGAAAAGAGATGTCAGCTTAGAGATGGAGATGCTCTCTGCTGACCAATCTCCCCCTATCTCCCCCTGATCCTCCTTCTGATGAGGAAGCTCTGTCTTCCTCTGTCCCAACTATTCTTCACCTATTCCACAATCTCTCCAGTGATTCTGAGCCTGAAGATTCTGATGGTGAAGAATCTGATAGTTATGGCTACTCTGTTTTGGCTGTTCCAGAAACTGTGTCTGTCCCTTACAAGCTTTGCTCAAGGAAAACCACCACTACCTCTTGCACCCCTTCCAGTGAAGCCAAGGCTATGGTGGCTCAACCTTACCTAGCCTAAGCCCATTGACCTCCTGTCTTATTAGACTCTTCTGAAGAAGCTGCTGAGCTAGCTGAAGCTCTCTTTCAGAATGTGACTGTATCTCTCCCATTGCAAACTATGTATAAAGAAATTCCTGCCTTAAAATGCATGTTAGCCAAATGGGAGAAAGAGCTAGAAGCAGTGCAGGTTGTGTTGGCTGTCCTGCTCCCCCTTTGGGAAAGATACCCTGTGTGGAAGTGTCAATCCAAAAGATCAAAATCAAAGCCATTATGGACACAGAATCTACAGTCAATGTAGTATCATCCAAGCTGATGGAGAAACTTAAGCTGGCTCCTGACCTCAATTATACTCAATCTATGGCACCTCTTGCATGGCACAAACTTGAGCCATTGGTGCCTATTCAGTCCTACCCATGAGGTTTGGGAAGCTCCTCATTGCATCCCCCGCTGTTGTCCTAGAGAATGAAAGCTATGACCTCTTGGTTGGTACAAAATTCCTCCGCAAATATAATGGGATTGTAAACCTTCAAGATGGATACCTATTGCTCTTAGGATATGAGGTCCCTTTGATTTTTGAAGAACCTCCACGGCTCCCAGGCAAACGTCTTAAAACTTGTGTGCTCAAGTACCCCACGGGTATCTTCTCTCTCAAGTACAGGAATTATTCCTCCAATATGCGTACTCCTCCTCCTTCATATCCCGTAGAGGAAGGTGTGCTCTCTTTGCCCCTGCGGCTATCATCATCCCTCCAGGCTCACAAGTGGTCATAGACTCTCAGATCTCTTACGAGCTACCTGAAAAGTCATTCCTGGAACTCTACTCACCTGAATCCCTAAGCCGTAAAGAACCCCGCCTGTGTCCTGGGATTCTAGATCAAACCTACAAAGAGCCCATACAATTACTGCTTGCCAACCTGATAGCGCTACCCATGCAGGTGACCCGAGGACAGGTTGTAGGGCATGGTCGTATACTTGGAGCAGAACAAGTTGCCTCCCTCTACTCCTTTAGAACTTTTAGTGATTTCAATCTACCTGAAGACAATTGTGGTGAAGTATCTATGAGCTATGACACTATTTACCAGCTTCTATTGGCCAGACTTGGCTATAGGCCTTATCTGTTGTCCATATAAAGCTTTAGGCTTTATCTGTTGGCCATAGAAGGCTATGGGCTATACCTGTTGGTCATGGGAGTCTATAGGCCTTATCTGTTGGCCATAAGATGCTATAGGCATTTCCTGTTGGCCATATGAGTCTATAGGCCTTATCTGTTGGCCATAAGATGATTTAGGCATTTCCTGTTGTCTATACAAAGCTAAAGACTTTGTCTGTTGGCCAGAAAAGTCTAAGGATCAAAGATGTTGGCCAGACCATTCAACATGTCACATCTGTTGCTCAGATGAATTATAAGTGATTTGTTAAACTGTCTGTTCCATAATCTGTCCAGATGATGGCTAATTTGCCACAATTGCCTTTGTAACAACCTGTTGCCAACTGATGCTGATGATCTAACTTACAACCGCTCCTGTTAGTTGTAATCTCCACATGAAACTGTAGCAACTAACTTGATTGATCATCAATATTCCATTTTGTTGATCAACATTTCAGTTAGCTATCATCTCACAAATGCCTATATAATTTTCACTTGACTTATGTAATAAATTAGAGAACTTTTATTGTAAACCAAATACTGTTGTTTCTCCTTTAACTTGGATAAGTTACTTGTCAACTGCCTTTACAGAGGTGCAGACCTTGGGTCTGTACAACCATGCTAGCTCTTGTAAGCTATAAACAGATGTTGAGCTTGTGTTTTCAGCACTGTTAATATAGAGATACCTAGGAATCATAAGTCTGCTGTATGCCACTTATCAATTCTGAATCCTCTCTTTCCTCTTCCACAGTATCCATTGTCTGTCTGGATTCTGACTGGTTAACATACACCCATTCCTCCGCCAGCCCTGTTCCAACTCAGTTGTCTTGTTGCCAACTGACAACTGAATCCTTACCAAAGCTATATTGTCTATCTGGTATCTAACTGACTATTATACATTGACTCTGTATCCTGTCCTGTTGCTCTTTGCTGACCAACACCTGAACCTCTTCTTCTGTTATTAATGCTATGATCTTCATAAATTGACCATAGTTGGCAGCTCCTCAGCTTTATGCTGACAAGGCATATTCTGTTGTACTCCACCTTGCCTGGTGCTCACATATACAAGTACTGCTTAAGCCCAACAACCTGTTAGAGCAGTCACCACAACAATCCTCAAGTTCTCTCCTTATTCACTGCTGCTGACTTCCCCCAATTGTCTCTCATCCAACAAAAAGACATGTTGGACCTGCTCAATCAGTTTAGCAACATCTTTGCCTCTGGACCTACGGACTATGGCCTGGCTAAAGGGGTCATCCATCATAATTGATACTGGGATGCACCCCCTTTTTGTGCCAAACCATACCGCTGTAGTAGGGTAGAGGATGCTCAGGTGTCTAAAGAGCTCAAACAACTACTAGATGCTGGACTACTGGCTCCTTCCCAAAGTCCTTGGGCTTCCCTGTTACTGATCCTCAAGAAGAAGGATGGAGGACATTGCATTGTAATATGCTATTGCCGCCTGAACTCTCACACTAAGAAAGACTTGTACCCCTTGCCAAGAAATGATGATGCTCTCAGACAGCTGGGTGGTTCCAAGTTTTTCTCAGCCATGGATCTAGCCTCTGGATACTTAAAAGTTGACTTATCTCCTGAAGATAGAGAAAAGGCTGTGCTTATCACCTCTGAAGGCATTTTTGAACCCACTTGTATGCCCCAAGGACTCTGCAATGCCCCTGCTACATTTCAATGGGCTATGGACTCCATCCTACGAGATCTAAAGCTCTCTTGTGTCCTTGTGTACCTTGATGACATCACTGTATTCAGCTCTACCTTTACCAACCATTTGGAACAACTCAAGGCTGTCTTAATCAAGATCTGCAAAGCTGGTTTGAAACTCAAACCCTCCAAGTGCTCCTTCTTTAAAGAGCAACTTGAGTTCTTAGGTCATGAGGTCACCCAAACGGGAATCCACCCCATGAATAATAAGGTGGAAGCCATCAACAAGATGCTACCTCTCACAAATCTTCAAGAGGTCTGTCATAAAAGTTGCAGCAAAGGGTTACTAGTTTCTACAAACAGTTAGTCAGTGACCTAATTCTTAATACTATACCTGTTGATAGTATAGTGACAGCCTATGAAGGACAGAAGAATAATAAGGTGTATAGACAAAAATGGTATTTATTTAGATAGTATTGCACTTATATAGTGTGAGGCGGGGGAATTGCCACCAGAGGCAGGGAGGCATGACAGAAGAACTTCCCAAATGGAGGAGAGTGGATTGGCACAGCTAAAAGTCCCGCACGAGAGAACAACTGCTTCCATGCGGCTTTCCTTAAGGAGGTAGATATAAATAACTTTGTTGCTCTATTTATAATCCCGGAAGTAAAGCCTGTGCCTTGTGTGCATTTGAAAGGCAAATTGAACACCTGTTTTAGGGGCGTTTTAAACGTCTTTATCACTAGTAGAATCAGATGCAATAACGCAACTGCGCAATTGTTCCATTGCTTAATCCCTAGATGGACAACTTTTTATCTAATCCATTCAGGATCTGCAACATTTCCCTCCACTGGATTAGACAACAGGTTTAAAAATGGTTGGCGTCTCAAGGTGACGGCTATGGTGAACAGTCCCTCTAGAAGAGTCACAAGAAGAGTCTTGAATAAGGTGCAAGTGGTAATTCCAAAGAGGCGCAATCATATCACGCCAGAGATGAAGGCAGCAGGGAAGCAAGTAGTCCTACATGATGTAGACGGCAGCTACCTGGACTTGGGGGTTCACTTAGATCAGCTACTGGTGTCTCAGCTGGCCTTAGAGGGGACAGAGCCATTGTTTACTGCGCTGTTCCTAGCTTTGAGTGAGCCCAGGGAGGTGACAGGAACTGGGTTGCAAAGGGGTAACAGTATCCATTGGCGGTTCTTCATGCGGGCGGCAGAAGAATACTTGTAGGCTCAGCTGAAGGAATTCCAATTTGAGGGTCAAGGCCTTTCAGTCTTGCAACAGGGGACGGTATCCAACATAGTGAAGTCAGTCCTTTGCGCTTGGGCAACACCTGGGGTTACCGATGCTCAACCAGTCAGTTGGAAAACCTCTGACAACTTTGAGCAACATCTTTGGCAAGCCTTCCAGGAAGTGTTGAAGTCATACACAGTGGAGGGGACTGCCCATCTGGTGCCAATAGTGATGGCTGGTAACCTTGTTCTTCGAGGAACCAACCGCTGTGATACCAAGCGGGAGGAGAACATGGAGGTCTTCCTTGAGTGGGCCTTATCCTTATTCTACGGGGTGGGTGGTCAGGTCCCAGTAGAGTATGCCCTTTGCGAGAGTCTTTTGTGGGACTGTATCTTCTTGGGGGTTGCCTTTCCTGTGGACATTGGGGTCAATTATGTGTCTCGCTTGGTGGGGGTTTATTGCCCAATCCTTGGTCATCAGCTTCATGGATCTTTAGGCAACCAGTTGTGTTTCTTGGCTATCATTCAGGTGGTAGAACAGTTGGTGCGGTACTGGAAGAGTCTTGTCAGTCTCCAATAAAAAACTTGTTCTTTTATTCTTATTCCTCATACTTTGGTGCAACACTATTGCAAACAGGACAACAACCCATGGGATTTTTTAATTAGGATTTTGTTTTTTTTGGGTTATTGTCCTCATTGGGGTTTACTCTTGGTTGCTAGGAGCAGCACACATATACTAAGCGTGTACTCTAGTGATCAATTGCCCAGAATGGGGCTTCTTAAGGATGTAGGAGTCAGGGCAAGTCTTCTGGATAACTTGAGCTGGACCTTGCCAAAGGGAGGCAAGTTTGGATTCACAGTTGTACCCTCTATTGCTGAAGAAGTAGACTGAGTCTCCTACCAGGTAAGTGGGTAAGGCGGGGCAATTGGATGCAGCTCTTTCAAGGTCCTGCAACTTATGATTTAAGTTTTACGCTGTAGGCCTCTGATTGCAAGCAAATAAGGATTTGAACCAGCTTGTTGAGGTACTCCTCTGGGGACACAGCCATGCTGGGCTTTACCAAGGAATATAGTAAAGGGGGAAGTCCTGGTTGCCGGCCGTAGAGCAGTTGGAAGGTCAGCTTTCCAGTAGCCCAATGGTACACAATGTTGTATGCAAAGGTGGCTGCAGGCAGGAAGGTATCCCATTCAGTCTCATGTTGGTGACTGAGCTTCCGGAGTATCTGGACCAGGCTCCCATTAGTGCGCTCTACCATGGCGTTTGTCTGTGGGTGATAAGGAGTGGATAGTGTCCCACAAATTCCCATCAGTTTGTTGAGGCAGGGGATGATATAACTGGGGAAGTTGGTACCATTGTCTGTCAGCAGGATCTGGGGGCAACCATGTTTGTATATGATATTCTCCAGGATGAACGTGGCTGTCACCAGTGCAGATTGGTTGGGAATTGCCTTGGCCTCTACCCATTTAGTCAGATGGTCAACCACCACAATGATGAACTTGTTGTGACTGTTGATAGCTGGCAGGGGGCCCACTACATCAATGGCTACAGTGTGGAAGGCAAACCCAGGGCGTACCAGTATGTGTTGAAACTTGGCAACCTTAGGCCTCTCAATGTTGCAATCATGTCAGTTGGCTAGAGTATCCACTATGTCAGTGTGCATTCCTTCCAAGAAGCAGTGCTGCTATAGCAGAGCTAACGTCTTCTGTATGCCACCATGGCCAGTAGTCTTGTGAGCGGCCACCACTGAGTCCATGCGTAGGGATGGGCGTATGTAGGGTAGCCAAGAGTCTCCACAAAGCTTCAGGAGTTGTCCCTTAGAGACCTTGGTATCAACAGCTAACTTCTTGAGAGCCCTCTGTATCTCTACTGGCTCCTCTCCCCATAAAGAAGGATCCTCCATAAGCTTGTCATAGAGAATGTCAGCCATGGGGGATACTAAGGCAACAGTAAGAAGGCAGGAGAGACAGTCAGCATTCTGGTGGGCTGCCCCAGCTCAATGAATAATCTTGTAGTCATAAGCCTGAAGTTTAATGGCCCAACACGCCAGACGTCCTTCAGGGTCCTTGAGGGTCTTCAGCCATTGCAAGGAGGCATGGTCTGTTACAACTGTGAAATGTACCCCAAGGAGATAGACTCTGAACTATTGGTAGATGTATATCACAGCCAGACACTCTTGTTTGGTGACAGTGTAGTTCCTCTTGTGAACATTAAGCGTACATGAGCAGTATCCAACAGGGTGTTCAAGTCCGTAGGGGTCCAGTTGGAAGAGAACACCCCAAATTGCAGTCAGACTAGCATCTGAGTGAACCACAAACGGCTTGGCAAAGTCAGGGTAGGCCAGCACAGGAGCTGCAGTCAGTGTTCCTTTGAGAGCATTGAAGGCAGATTGGCACGCTGGGCTCCAAAAGAATTCTTTATCAGCTTGAAGAAGCTGAAAAGGGGGTCACCCAGGGATGTAAAGTTGGGGATGGTGTGGCAGTAGTACCCAATCATCCCCAGGAAGACCTGCACGTCCTGCTTATTGGCCGGGATCTGCATTTGCTCAATGGCTTCCACCTTCAGAGGTACAGGGTGGAGTTCATCTTGGCTAATGATGAACCCCAGGAACTCAAGGTGCTCCTTGAAGAAGTTGCACTTGCATGGCTTGAGCTTAAGATTGGCTGCAAGTAACCCCTGGAAGACTTCCTACAGGTGTCATAGGTGATCATTAAAGGTTTGGGAGAATACATTAATGTCATCCAGGTAGACCAAGACACTGGTGAGATTGAGGTCGCCCATCACTGCATCCATAGCCCGTTGAAAGGTAGCTGGGGCATTGAAAAGACCTTGAGGCATCCTTGTGGGTTGAAATAGCCCTTGGTCAGTGATGATTGCACATTTTTCTTGATCAACAGGGAGTAGGTCAATCTGCCAGTACCCACTGATAAGGTCCATGATGCTGAAAAACTTGGCGCCACCCAGTTGGTCCAAGGTATTGTCAATACGAGGGAGGGGATATGAATCCTTCTTGGTAACAGCATTCAGTCAACGGTAGTCAATCACCACACGGTTGTTGCCATCCTTCTTTTTGACAATCAGGAGAGGGGAAGCCCAAGGGCTTTTACTGGGGACCAGTAAGCCAGATCCCAATAGCTTCTGAAGCTCTTTGTTAGCCACAGCATGATTGGCTTGACTGTGCTGTATAGGTCTGGAGCGGATAGGTGGACTGCCTTGGGTGTCAATATAATGAGCAACATCTGCAGCCTTGCCCAGGTCATAATCATCCTTGGCAAACACATCTTTATACTGGGCAAAGAGATCCATAGCTTGATCCTTATGCTCTTCAGAGAGGCCAGATAGAGAGTTGTGGCTTATGACCAATAGCACCAGTGGTTGCTCACAGGGTAGACCCAACTCAGAGAATTCTGCAAAGGGGGCGGTCTCCTGCAGGTTGTCATGCTCTTCCAGTTGTATAAGACAGAAGTTGGTGTTTGGAGACAACCATAGCTTCACAACTCATGTTGGCCAAGAGTATGAGTAGCTCCTTCTCACTTGGCATGAGGATGCCTGGTGCAACCCATGGTTCTATTCTGGAGGCATTAGGGATGCAAAAGATTTCTCCATGAGTGCCAGCTGGTAGAGCCAGCAAGAGGCCTGTATTGTGGATCACCTGGGCTCCAGGTGGGATAGTCACATTACAGGAGGCGTAGATTGGGATACCCTTGGCTTCCCCAATTGAGAGAGGTAGCACCTTGACCTTCTTACTACACAGTGTATAAGCAACTGGAAGCTCTCTGTTAGCGTACTCCAGATTGATGTAGTGCAGACGTTGTAAGGGCAGGTCAGACAGGCAATCATCATGATAGAACATGGGTATGGAATGGCTCAATATTCCAAATGTATGGTCTCCATGGTTAGCCACAGTGCTATACTGAACTATGAAGCTAGTCCCAATAAAAATGTCATAGCTGTTGTTTTCCAGGACTATAGCAGGAGCAGTGACCATTAGCTCCACAAAGCAAAGAGGGAGAGAAGAGTAGGCTCCTTTTGCTCTAGTGGTCAGTGGCCCAGCAGTACCAAACTCTTCATGGTAGGACAAGTCCAGTGCCAGCTTAAGCTTCTTAACCAGCCGAGAGGATATAATATTTCCAGGGGCACCAGTATCCAGTATGGCCCAGACATGAGTCTTGTTCACTACCAGGTTGATATAAGTGCAATCCTGGCAGTCCTCTCTGATCTCCACAATCTTCAAGACCTGGTGTATGCTTAGTCCTTTGAACTTCTCCAGGAAGGTAGCCATGGCAGCTCCCACAGCTGGGCTTACTTCCTTGAGGGATTCTAGCAGTGATGAGACGTTTACTGTGCAGAGCAGCTTGACCAGTTGTTCAGCACTGTCCACCTCATGAGTGACTTCAACGCCTGGTTGAGCCAGTTGTTCAGCATAGGGTAGGGATACTGTTCTCCAGGCTATTTGGGGGATAACCACCTCAGGGCAAAGTGTAGTCCAATGAGTTCACGTGTTAACAGTGAGGACTCAATGGAGGAGGTCCTCTTGAACTCCGTCAGACTCCACATCTTCATGTATTGGTTGGGAGTTAAAGTCAATTGTAGAGAGTTTGTCCTTAGGGTTGGTCCCAGAGAATGGCAAGGCAGCAGGCCTCTGATCTGGTTTGTTGGGAGGCAGTGGTATGGGGGGAGATGAGGGTGTCAAAATTACAAAGGCAGCCAAGAATTTCTCCTTGTCCTGGCTGCTTAGTAGTTTTTTGACTTGTCCTCATTATCCTCCTCAATGTCAGCGTCCTTGGCGTAGTCCTCTTTAGTTTTCTCCATGCCTACATGATGGATCTTTTGGTGTGGATTCCTACATTCCTGAGAGAAGTGGCCAGCCATACCACATTTGAAGCAAGTACGGGGCCATTGTTGACTGGGGCAGGCCCAACCTTGTCGGAAGGCTTGGGCATCTCAACAGCCACGCGGGTCTATGCTCAGATTGCTGGCAAGGGCGGCCTTCAGGAAGAGGGACTTCAAACTCCTCCTTGTAGGTGCATAGGAGGCGGATCAGATCTGGTACAGTGAAAGCGTTGTAAATGCCTGACTTAAGGGCCAGAGATAGTTCCTGGTTGACACGTACAGCATTAAGGAGTGCTGACTGCATATCAATAAACTGCACCACATTCATAGACAACAGAGTTTGAGCTTCACGGTAGAACCTAGAAGTGAAGTCTTCTAGGGTTTCTCCCACCTTTAACTTGGTGTCAGCAAAGTTCATCTTACAACTGAGGAGTGCTTCTTGGCTACCAAATTCTTCTTTCAAGGCTCTGGAGACGTTGGCAAAAGTCCAGCCATTCTCAGGGAGACGTGGCAAGATAATGGTTTGAGTCTCAGCATCCAGACAGTTGATGATTGTGGAGTCCCTCATGGCATTGTCTGCGCCATACATGGAGTTCTGGTACAGACGTAAGAACATGGCCACATTTCTCTTGCAGTCAAACTTGGGTAGATTGACGGACTTGAAGTTTTTGGAGCCATGTTGGAGGGGAGCAGGTGTGATCCTCACTGGAGAGCGGGTGAGACATGAACAGCTGAGAGTGGAGGCAGCAAACCTAGCCTCAGAGGCGCGGCAACAATTTTCCTCTTTCTGGGCTTTGTGTTCACCTTCTCTGTTTTGAGCAGCTCCAGAAGCTTCAGGGGTGACCAGGACGTCATCCTCAGACTTCAGTACTGGCTCTAATACTTGTACAGCTTAGGAGCCAACCAAGTGTGGCCCTCATCACTTTTGTAGCTATGATAGAACTCAGGACTAGAGGACCTCAGTGGACTGTGGTGACTCTTGGAGTTGATGGACATAGCCTGTAAGTTGACGGCCATAATCTTAATGTCCATCCTATCCAATTGGCTCTGGAAGGCGTCCAGGAGAAGTTGTTGTTTGTCCAGCTCATCCTGGTAGACCTTGTTCTCCTGACAGTTAATATCCAATTCATCTTCCAGAGAGGTGATGCGCTTTTTGTGGGTAGCAAGCTATGCTTGGAGCAAGGCTATTACTTTCTTGTCCTTCCTGACTTGGGTCTGGCTGTTGGCTCTGTCATGCAATTGGCAAAGTTTGAGACAATCCTGAAGTTCTGACACAGTATGGTAGCCATCAAACAGGAAGGCAAGATCAGCACTCTTCTGGACCAATTCTGTCTGCATCTTCTTATAGTGATCAAAGAGCTCAAAGATGTCTCAACCAAGAAGGGCGCTGGAAGGGGAGTTGTTGGTGGCAGCAGAAGTGGGGGTGAACAAGGGGATGGTGGCAAGGCGGCGGGCTAAGACTTCCACCTCATGAGTCAGGCTTCAAACCATGGGGCCAGTCTCCAGCACATGGTTTGTAACCACACTAATCCAATTGGCGTCTACACCCTGATGGGTGAGAGTCTGTACCACATGCACTTAAACTAGCTTAGCTATACCTGCTTCAATGGCATTGACCCAGTGGAGCATGGTGTTCTGGGTGTTGGTGACTTTGGCAAGATACTGATTGACAGTGGTGAAAGTATTGCCAGGCTCAGAGTACAGAACCTGGAGGAACGTCTGTTGGTTAGATACCAGTATTCCCTGGCCATGCACTAGGCTTTGGATGCAGCCCAGGTGCATTTGGTTGTGCCATACAGCAGGATGAGCAAATTGGTTTAGGTAGTCCTTGATATGTTCAACAGTAAGGAGGTCACGGCGGAGCTAATCAGGGTTGAACTGGGAGAGATTCTGAAAGCAACCCAAGGCGTTTTCAGCAGAAGGCTGCTGAATGGCCAGGTGTTCAGAGAAAGACCCATTTTCAGCAGCACCAGCATCCATGGCGTGTATGGCATTACAGATGGCGTCCTTGGAAGGTGAAGATTTGGCATCCATCTCCAAGGGGGCAGGGGCTTGTAGTAGCAGTGGTTGACCAAAAACAATAGCTTGGGGGCGTTGATGTTCTGGCATGAATTGGCTTGGATTGGGCAGGCCATAGGGAGCACCTGCTCTTTACCCAGCATGGGCATTAGCAGCAGTAAAGGCCGGTGCCTGGTGGTAAGGAGAAGAAGTGGCAGGAGACTAGGCCAGGGGCATTCCTCCCTCCTCATTGAAAAGACCGTGGGGGTGAGGGCTGTTGGTGTTGTAAGTCATGAGCGCCAATTTTGTAAAAGTTGCAGCAAAGGGTTGCTAGTTTCTACAAACAGTTAGTCAGTGACATAATTCTTAATACTATACCTGTTGATGGTATAGTGACAGCCTATGGAGGACAAAAGAATAATAAGATATATAGACAAAACTGGTATTTATTTAGATAGTATTGTACTTATATAGTGTGAGGCAGGGGAACTGCCACCAGAGGCAGGGAGGCACGACAGAAGAACTTTCCAAATGGAGGAGAGTGAGTTGACACAGCTAAAAGTCCAGCGCAAGAGAACAACCACTTTATTGTGGCTTTCCTTAAGGAGGTAGATATAAATAACTTTGTTGTTCTATTTATAATCCTGGAAGTAAAGCCCATGCCTTGTGCGCGTTTGAAAGGCAAATTGAACACCTGTTTTAGGGGTGTTTTAAACGTCTTTATCACTAGTAGAATCAGGATGCAATAGCGCAACTGCGTAATTGTTCCATTGCTTAATCCCTAGATTGACAACTTTTTGTCTAATCCATTCAGTATCTGCAACAAAGTTCAAGTATTTCTTGATATGATGAGCTACTACCAACAGTTCATACCTGGCTTTGCCAAACTGAGTGAACCCCTTGTCCAACTGCTTTGCAATGTCCCCTTTGAGTGGACTGACAGCCAGCAACAAGCATTCAAAGCATTGAAGGCCAAGCTCAAAGAGGCTCCTATCTTGGTCTACCCTGATTATGATAAAGAGTTCATCTTTTATACTGATACTAGCAGAGTGGCTGTGGGTGCCATCTTAGCACAGCTTGACAATAAAGACATGGATTGACCTGTAGTCTACTCTTCATGGGTCCTCAATAAACACGAGAAGAACTACAGCGTCACTGAAAAGGAATGTCTGGCGGTGTTGCATGCTGTAAAACAGTTCAGGCATTAAATCTATGGGACCCACTTCACGGTGGTCACAGATCACTACTCCCTCAAATGGCTGCAACAACTTAAGGAACCTGAAGGTCAACTAGCGTGTTGGGCTCTGCATCTACAAGGGTACAATTTCACTGTGATACACTGTCCTGGGTCCCAACATCAGAAAACTGATGGCTTGTCAAGGATGCCAATACTAGCTATCCACCCCGCTGACACTGATTGCCTATATAAATTAATAGGGTACCCTGACTCTTGGACCACTGATCCAGAAGACATTCAACTGGCGCTACAAGCCCTATCCAAGGACACTGTAATTTGAGATAGGCAACTCTTCAAAAAAGTTAACAATGCCTATCTACCCTATGTTTGCTCTAGCATGAGTATGTATTACCCTCCAAGCTCACATTGACACTGGGCATGGGGGTATAGCCAAAACTCATGACTGGCTATGCAAGAACTTCTACTGGGAGAACATGCGCCTTCTGATCCCTGATGTTCTTGCCTCCTGTCATTTGTGTCAACTCCAATGTCCTTGCCCTTCCCAACACCAATTAAAGATCATCCCCCCTAAGCATGCTTTCCACACTGTGAGTATTGATGCTTTTGGGCCTTTTGCTCAGTCTAGGTCTGGGTGTTGATTTATCTTAGCTGCTTTAGACCATTTTAGCAAATGGGTCAAAGCCAGAGCTACAAAAGATATAACTGCTAAGACCACAGCCAATTTCTTGCTGCAAGATATCTTCTAAAGACATGGCTGCCCTCAAGTCCTGCTTTCTGACAATGGCACCAACTTTAATGCTTGCCTCATCATGTCTATTTTCAAAGCTAAGGGTTTCCACCTATCTTTCTCTGTGCCATATAACCCTTCAACTAATGGGACTGTTGAGTGTACCAATTCCTCCCTGGTGTCCATAATGAAGAAACTCACACTCTCTGACGCTGCCAATTGGGATATGTTCCTCCCTGCTGCCCTTTTTTCTTACCAACTCATTAGACACCAAGTAACTGGTCAGTCCCCTTTTGCCATGCTGTATGGACGTGAGGCTGCCACTCCCTCAATCATGGGACCCCCCTGGATTGAAGTTGATGAGTCTGAAAATCCTTATGCCCATGTTAAAGACTTAACTAATTATATCATTAACATCCAAGCAACATCTTATTCCACTACTTACAAAATCAAGGCTCTGGAGCTCTCCCCATAAAATGCTTCTAGAGCCCCTCTCCCTGAATATCAAGTAGGTGGCCTGGTTCTCTACTACTAGAATTGTACAGGTGGTAGATCTTATAAGCTAGATTTCCTCTGGGTTGGGCCCTGTGAAGTCACATTTAAGAAGGGTGTCAAGTATACTGTGAAATTACTATCCTCTGGACGTCCTTTTGCCTGGGTCCATTCCAAATTCCTTTGCAAATATCAACTCCCTGTGTCCAATCTTGAGAAAAGAGATGTTGGAAATTGCACCATTAATGCTATTTTAGCATGGCCTTTGAATAATGATAAATGCAAAGATTTGAATGGTTTTGCTTTTGAGTTTGGGAATTCCTTGTTTTCTATAAATGGGTCTGCGCCAATATCCACCAATTCTGGAATACCATACCTTCTCTTATCAGATCCTGGTATGAACTCATCCCAATGTGACCCCCTCTGCCACTCTGTCTACCTAATGAGTGATCAACAACCCTTGTCTACTATTTAAGTAGAATCATTTCTCCTAATAAAGACAAGTTTATCCACATTTGTGTTGGCTTTAACAATCTTCAAGCTTTTTCCTGTCCTTTTTGCCAAAAGGACTTTCACATCTTGTTTCCAGGAAATTAAGGTATGTGCCCTTAATTTTGCCCCAAAGGCTAACCCAAGGCTAGCTTCAAACCTCAAATCTTTTGTTATAAAGATTTCTAGTTGTGTCCTTCTGGATGTTGTCCCCAGGAGCCAAACACAACAACAAGTTTATCCACATTTATGTTGGCTTTAATATTCTTCAAGCTTTTTCCTTTCCTTTTTGCCAAAAGGAATTCCTCATCTTTTATTCCAAAAAATTAAGGTATGTGCACTTAATTTTGCCCTGAAGGCTAACCCAAGGCTAGCTTCAAACCTCAAATCTTTTATTAAAAAAGATTTCCTGCTGTGTCCTTCTGGATGTCATCCCCAGGAGCCAAACACAACAATAAGCTATTCTAATTCAAATCACACCTGACCTCCAATCTTTAATCTAACTTGAGTCTCTGCCACATCAAACACAATATATAAGCCTAAAATATTATCCAAAAAATACTCTTTTTCTCTAAACCAATCTTCTAAGCTTCCCCATAAGCTGCTCCTCATCACCATCTTTAAATAACTTTGGATGTATTGTGTGCCAGATGCCCTTTTGGGTGACTCTATATGAATTGTCTGTCAAAACTGCAGGCTCAATCTTCCAGCAAGGTTCCAACCAAGCAGGTTTGTGACCTGCAATCCAATTACCTGGTCACTCAAAGCCAGACTAGGAAGTCAGATCAAATTAACAAATTCAATAACATGAACAGATGATGATCCTTCATGGTGGATACCTTGTTTTGGCGCTTGACTCATTAACAGGATCAAGCCACCCTTGTCTTCCATCCAACTGTATGATCAACAATCAAGTCCCTGTTATCCATTGATTCACATGAACTATATAATCACTATCTCACAATAAAGATTATTATCCATCTTCTAAATATTTTTCCTCATGTAACTCTGCTAAAACAGCACAGTTACAATATTGGTAGCATAGGTAGGTTCTCCATCCTACCTTATCTTGAAAAATTCCGCCTATTGCCTGTACACGCTGCAGCCAACAAATCCTTGACAATTATGTCTGGCCTCCCGCCTGACTGGATCCCGTACACTCCTGGTACCGCCATACCTGATGGCTTTGTCCTGTACCAGAACCTGGTGATCCCGCTACCCGCCTTCAATGTCATGTCTGTACAAGGTTTCTTTCAGGCTCCCTCCTTGATGCCGTAACCAGCTGACAAAAACACTATGCCCGCCTACGTAGCTCAAAGACTGCAAAGCGCCGCCTTGGAATCCTTTGCTGGGGTCAACAACAACAACAACACTGCCGCATGGATCCAGTCCGCCCAGAGCAAGCTGGCTCAGATGGAATTTCCACAACGGTTTTGGATTGCAGAAATTTCCATTTGCCTGACTCATGACGCTGGCACCTGGTGCAACAAGTGGCATGAAGAGCACACTGACAAGAACCGGGATACCTTCAAGCATGACTTCCTGGAAAGATTTGTGCTTAAAGATACAGCTCTCATGATCATACGCCAAGTGAAGAACCTGACCCAGACAGGTACTGTGAAGGAACTCACCCGCCCTTACAAGGAACTCTGTCTTTGGGCACCATCCATCATGGCCTTTGACACCCCAGCCACACACCTCATGTACTACAACGCTTTTAAGTTACATTTGATGAGGCATGTGAACCTGGATTAGGTGGATGACCTGAAAACCCTGTACTGTGAAGCAGAGAAGGCAGAGCAAACATCCAACACACTGCATAAGGCACAAACTGGGAACCAAGAAAGACCCAGGGCTTCCCATCCATGTGGGCGCTCCTCTCAACCACCTCCTGGAGGCAATGGGAACAATGCCAACCACAAACCCACAGGCTCAAATGGACAGGGGAAAGGGACAATGGCCAGTCAAACCACACCATTTCCATGTCACTACCACGCAAGGCAACCAAGACAAGGGAAAAGCCTGGGGAGAGCACTAAGCAAGCCAAGCTCCCCACACAAATCCTGACTTGCCCATTGATGAGTACCAACCCAAAGATGTGGACCAATGCCCAATGATCCAAGTCCCTCAAAGGACCCGGTACTGTACACCATTGCCAGACATCCCAATAAATTGATGTCCTATCCTTTCTGCTTTTGCAGTTACACAGGCTCAGCACTCCTTGTTTTGGACGCAGATCAAACCCTAGTAAATAGTAGCTTTGTGGATGAGTTTGAGCTGGACACTAATCCTCAGCAGATTAAAAATGTGGTCCTGGCTGACAAACACCACATTGCTGTGACAAAGGAAACTGCCCCCTTCTTTGTCATGCTTGAGAACCTCCACTATTCAAGGTCCCAACATCAACTTCTCAAAGTTTGATATTGTGCTGGGACTAGACTGGCTGCAAAAGAACAATCCTCACGTGGACTGGGCAACCTCAGTGTTGACCATCAAGCGTGAAGGTGTCAATCACCAGATCTACCCTGACTCTGTGGACCAACTTCTATGTGACCACATCTTTGTGCGCATCACAGAGACCCAGGACAAGAAGAAAAACCTGAAAGCAATTTGTTGGGATTTCTGCCAGTACAAGAACATACATTTCAAAGATCACCAGGATACCTCCACACCTCAGGATTGCAAAATTGTGGCCCGCCATTCAGAAATCTTCAAGGAAGCTCTACCTGGCTTTCCCCCAGAGAAACACATTCAACACTCCATCCAGCTCAAAGGAGCTGTGCCCAAAGCACGTCCTATCTACAGGATGACCACAAACAAAGACAACACCCTATACACCTACCTCAAGGACACATTGAAGAAAGGACTTATCTGCCCCTCACAATCTTTTTTTGGGGCCGCCATATTTTTTGTGGCCAAGAAAGATGGTACCTTGCATCTGGTCACAGACTACCAAGCCCTAAACAAAGTTACCATCAAGAATTGTTATCCACTACCACTGATTGACAATGTCTTTGACGCCTTGGGAGGAGCCAAAATCTTCTCCAAGATTGATCTGACTGCAGGCTACAACCAGATTTTTATTAAGGAAGAAGATATCCCCAAAAAGCCTTCTGTACTAAATACGGCTCCTACAAGTGTGTGGTGCTCAACTTTGGCATGAAAAACACCCCTTCCATCTTTGTGTCTTTCATGAACAAAGTGTTTGCTCTGCACATTAGCAAGCATGTCCTAGTCTACCTAGATAACATCATTGTCTACAGTCTCTCAGTGGAACAGCACCACAAAGACCTAGAGGCAGGTTTTGCCACCCTGGCACAACACAAACTGTTGGCCAAACCCTCCAAGTGCCAGTTCTTCTGGAAGCAACTACCCTTCCTGGGACACATAGTCTCAAAGGACGGCATCAAACCCAACATTCAAAAGATACAGGCCATCCGCAAGATGCCGCCACCCAAGGATAAGTTGGAACTCCACATCTTCTTGGGAATGGTGGTTTATGTACGCTGCTTCATACCTGACTGTGGCGTTTTGACTGCCTCCTTATCTGCCATAACAGGCGCCAAATCCAAGTTTGTGTGGACCCCCCAACGTGACCTCTGTTTTAGATGCCTCAAGGAGAAGCTCACAACAGCTCCTATCCTGCAATACCCCAAACATGATGGGGAATATCAAACCAAAACCCACGCCTCAGACGCATCCATTGGGGGAGTACTATAAATCAAAAATAATGACAGTGACTTCCTGCCTGTAGCCTATGTATTGCAAAAATTGACAGATGGCAAGTGTTGATACCCTATCCACGACAAAGAACAGTTAGCTATTGTGCACTGTCTGGTCAAATGGCGCTGTTATCTAGAACAGCAGGAAGAATTCACAGCATTAACTGATCACAAATTGCTCATCTATTTTAAGACTCAAGCAAATCTGTTGCGCCGCCAATCCCGGTGGATGGAGCTATTGGAGAGATTTAACATGCGCATCCAGTACAAACCTGGGGCCAAGCTTGCCATGGCAGACGCCCTGTCCCGCCTGTATCTCTGTTCTTCAGGAGGAGAGAAGGGGCTTGACCCAGACTGGCCTCTCTTAGTACTACAAACAAAAGATGAAAGTTTCCTCCTGGTACAACCAACATAACAAAGAAAACAGTCATCAAAAATGAGCACCTATTTGCTGATGTATATGGGACACTACACAGAAAAATGTCTGACAGCACAACCATTCCCTAAATTCTCACGCATCAGCAAGTTGACACCATCCTACGCTATCACAAATACCTTGGACATACCAAGAGCCAAGACCTATATGAGTTCCTCAAGCACAAGACCTGGTGGCCAACCATATATTGCAATGTTCAAGAAGTTCTAGACCAATGTGAGGTATGCAAAAAATTTGCCAAAAGCAAAACCCCTCCAAAATCAGTACTACCCATCCACACACAACCACCCTTCAAGTTGTGGGCCCTTGAAGTTGTTGGCCCCATGCCAGGGAACCACAACAATAAGAAATACATCATCACTGCCAAAGACTTTGCTACAAGATGGCCAGTAGCCAAAGAAGTAAAGGCGCACACTGGCAATGACATACAACAATTCATGGAAGAGAAATAATCAGCAAGTTTGGACAGCCAGAACTCCTGATAACCAATAGAGGGAAAGAATTGACCTCTAAAAACAACAACATATACCTCGCCAAAAATGGGGTCAAACATACTGTAACAACACCATACCACCCACAAACCAATGGATGGGTAGAGAGGCTTAATGGCAGCCTTGTGCAAGCCTTATCCAAACTTACTGCTGGGAGACCTGAAGACTGGTATAAGCAGCTATTGACTGCACTACTTGTGTGTCAAACCCAAGTGAACAGATCCACTAAAAAAAGCCTGTTTGAACTGGTATACAGCACACAGCCAAATATCATTCAAGTATTTACAGGACCTAAACTGGAAATTCCAAGTGAAGTCCCTCCACACTCAGACCCTCACGTTGTAAAAGCTAACATCAAACAAGCAGTGAAGGGGAATGAATGTCTACAAAAAACCTTTGTCCCCATCCATGATAGGATAGACATGAGGTTGGGGACAAAGTTTGGGTCATGAATGTTGACAAGAGCAAGCTACAACCCAAGAAAGTGGGGCCAGCAATCATCCTGAAGGTAAACAACAATAACACTTACCTTGTGCAAGGGCGTGGAAAACAAAAGCAAGACAAGACCCTACACCATGATTGCCTGAGACCCTGCAAAGCAAGACAGAAACAACAAGAAACCGCCCTGCCCACCACAGAATAGCAACTAGTTCAATACGGCGCCTGGGCTCCTGAAAACCTCCCTGACAACCTGCCCCCAGAGGAGGCCGACCTTCAGTTGGGGGGGTGTCAAAACTGCAGGCTCAACCCGCCAGCAAGATTCCAACCAAGTGGTTTGTGACCCGCAATTCAATTACCTGGTCACACGAAGTCAGACTAGGAAGTCAGCTTGAATTACCAAATCCAACAACATGAACAGATGATGATCCTTCATGGTGGATACCTCATTTTGGCGCTTGATTCATTACCAGGATCAAGCCACCCCCCTTCATCATCCAGCCGTGTGATCACCAATCATGTTCCTGTTATCCTTGATTCACACAAACTATATAATCACTATCTCACAATAAATATTATTATCCATCTTCTAAATATTTTCCCCGTGTAAATCTGCTAAAACAGCACAGTTATGACATGCTGGTTTAGGAAAAAAGATCAAGGAAAAAGATACTTTCCAGTTTAAAATCCTTATAGTCTGGGTTGGGGGATATTCACTGAAATAGACAGGGCCAAATGAAAGATCAGGCAGACAGATGCTCACAGGGCCATCAGTTATTTACCTGGTTGGGTCTTCTAAACCCAAAGGTGCTGTAGTAAAATACATGAATAACAAAAGCAAATATAGTAAAGATGATAGAACTAAATATTCATTACTTATTCAAAATGTCATAAAAACCCATGTTCCCATTGAAAGGGGTTTATATTTCTTAATATAAAATCCATTAATCAATCTCCTGATTAGAAAATTGTCTCATGTTCAGTTTTTGGACTTACAATCAAAGCTTGGGATTCAGCCCTAAATCCTTGTGAGACAGTTGGTCCTTTTTTGGGGTTAGTCTTAAAAACTTTTAGCAAATTTAATATTTTAGACTGATTTCTCTGGCAGGCTTGAATGCTTAGCTCCTGATCATGGGTCTTCTTAGCAGTCTTAAGCCCAGGTCTGAATAGCCAAAGGTCTGGATACTCTGCTAGATGCCATCAATTCCTCATTACATAAAGTCTTTGAAACCCAATAGTAATGTCCATTGAACTCAGAATACTTTAAAAACTCTTCAGACTGGTTAAACCTAAGTGTTGGTTGCAAAAGCAATAGGCCAAAAGCTTAGAATTAGCCAAAACATTTAAATTTCAATTACTGGAGCCAGGTTTCAATTCTCTATCAAGTTACATCATTAGTTAAACTTCTGGGGATTATATCTATGGAAACTAGTCTCAAAAACCACAGCCAGAGGCCTGGCTGGCCTCTGGATGAGCAAAAACGCGGTAAGAGAGTTCAGAGTTTAATTTCTTAAGGAAAAAATCAACTATATTTCTTTTAAAAATGTCAAAATCTTATAGGCTGCCAACAATTACCCATTACTGGCTTATAAAATCATCTGATTGAAGTTAGAAGATTCAGTAAAAATACCCCACCCAGCTTATCAGAGTTAACCAGGCATTAATCTGGAAACTTCCTAGGATTTTTAACCTCCAGGAAATTTTTTCTTGATACTCTAGTATCCCTATAAAAGATCTCATTTTAATACATAATGAGTCTTTACTTTAGGTTCTGTTACCTAGTTGCAAACTTGGTTACCAAATCTTTTGTTAGCTTGGCTGTTACTTCTTAACCCAATGAATCTCATTTGATGACATCTCTCCTCTATAGCTCCTAAATTTATCTTTCTTTTACCAATTGTTTTTTATTGTTGGTTATAGTTCTTCTATCTCCCAAAGTACAGTAGTTTTCAAGCCTATTGAGATAAAAAATATTAGTACAAAAACAAATACAACTCAGTCTAAAAATTAAAGAATTTGAATTACAATAGATTTAAATCCAACTTGATTTTGCTTTTAGACTGAGTTATATTTTTTTTTAGACTGAGATTTTTTGTTTATCTCAACAGGTTTAAAAACTACTGTACCTTTTTTAATGAATCCCCTGGTTTTTCTTTCAGTCCCCTTAGTTACTGTTTCTAATACCTCTCAATTGGGCTCTTTTTCTGTTCTGACTTAATTAGTTATAGTTATGTATTTGAAGAAGGGGAAGACAATAGTCCGAAAAAAGTACAGAGATCTGAGATAAGACAATATATTTATTGTTAACTTAAAACTATTTTCACTGTAAAAACGCCAACAATTTATAAAAAGGTGATATTGTGGTATGATCCAAATATAGTTTGGGGTTTGAATAGATGTCAAACATATTTGATTGGATTTGGCTGTTCTAATTATTAGGAATTGTTGTCCTGTATTTCAACATTTGAGACAGTAAGCAGAATGTTGTTTAATACGTCATGTGGAGGCTCATTAAGCACCCCTGTGTGACAATATAAGTTGGCAGGAAATGTATCAAACTTTGTTGCAACATTCCTATGATGTGGACTGTTATTCAAGCCCACCTAATTACAACCTGTCATAAGCCTACTCTTGCTATAATTAAATAATCTAGCAAATATTGGGAGAATATTTTGATACTTAAATGTTATTGGCTTTTAGATTCACATTTATTATAATCAAATGCAGTTATAAAAGAGATAAGTTTTTTAAAGTTAACATTTTTAATAATAAGAAAATATAAAAATGATAAATTTATTCCAGGTATGAAGTTAAAATTGGATATCACTGAATGAAATGGTAACATTTATTTATTCATTTATTATATAACAAGGACTTACTTGCTATTTATAAATTTTATATTTAAATTAATCAAGTTTTATACTGTCAAATTTTATTTAGTTTACATAGAGGGTTTTTACTTGATTGTAAATTTTTAAAGCTGTCAACTGTTGTATTGGTTGGTTGGTTGGTTAAATTGATTGATTGATGAGAGTTCTCCAGACTTGTTGCAACTCAGTTTCATCAACTTTTTATATTATTCAACCTTAAAGCAGCTATGCCTATGAGTACCAAAACTATTATCATTAAAATTATAAGAAACCTCCTGGAGCTCTAAATTTTATAAAAATTTATTATTTGGGTAGTCTGTACTGCTTATTTTTAATATAGATAATATAATTGGTATTGAATTCAAATGAAAGCTCTGAGGACTCTGCAACCAGTCAAAGAGAGGTTATACTGTGATAGTCATACACTTCTAATCATAATTTATTAATGAGCCTCACTTTAGATTTTAATAAATTTGTTGATTGGCTTAAATTGCTTGCAACTTGGAGTCATCTGACACTTGATAGGGTTTTCATAATTTCTTATCAATTGTAAAGAATTATCTTCCATACAAAGAGCTCATAAAGTTGTCATTGACTATCAATTTTTAAAACCAAAATTATGAAGATGATTCATTTGTTATCTTCTCCCTTGGCCAATTTAACCCAATATTACACTTATAATGAGTCAGATTTTAAATATAAATTAACATTTTAGTGTTTCTGGCCCATCAGAACTGAAAACAACCCAAGTATTATGTTAAAATTGTTATTTGTTTATGCTTTAGTATAAAATGAGCATTTATCTTAAAATTGTCATTAAAATTTTTGGAACTGATATAAAAGGTTTGTCTTAATAAATCTGATAAAAATTTGTCCAAGGTGCACCTTTATATCAGGCTCTACAGCTGTAAGATGTATTAAGGAAAAGCTGCCAGTGTAACTATTTTCCTCCTTGAGGTTCCACAAACTTTTCAAAGTTGTTGGCTGGCTATAAGAGTCCTTCAATGAATTACTCAGTTAAGTATTTTTTTGCCTTAAATTTTATCATACAATAACCATTTATTTAGTATCACATCCTATGTCAGTATCATACTCTATATATTATTTTGAGACATGTATGTCAATCACATATCCCCATCACTGCATTGGCTTCCACAAAGCCTCATAATTCTTAGATCTTTGCTTGTATCTGCTTCGCCTTTCCTCTTCACCCCCAGTATCCCTATTCATGATATTACCTCACTCCTTTCAGTGCCCCCAACCAATCTCTCCTCCTTTTCATTGAATTTTGTGAATAATTTTTAAGCTAACACTCAACTATTACTGAAACTGACTGGCCTGTGGCATCAAGGGGATATACCAAAGTTGGAATAGTTTTTCATAATTGATATATGTTTCAAGGTATGTAATTCAGATTTTTTCTTGCTAACATCTCATAGAAGTCCAGCACATAAAATTAAGAGTACCTGTCTGTTATAGCACCTCGATGACTACTATTTGCCCTGACTCTGTGATTATCCTTGGCAATATGGTTTAGTTGGTAGTTTTTATAGAAGCTTTTTTATAGAACCTTTTTTCTACCTAAAATAAACAACTCAAGCTTTAAATATTTTTTCTTTTCATACCACTTTATTTAAATAAATTGAATACATTATCTCCATCTAGATTTCTTGTTCCTTATCATATTCTTCATTAACATTATATGTTTTATTTAAAGCTAATTGTTCTTGAAACAACAATATACAGTAGTTAATAGTATTTTCAATATGATAAAAATCATCATAAACTCCAAAGTTTGATAAAGTTAGCTAAATCAATTTTTATGGTCTATGAATATATTGATTAGCAAGATTTTTAGCTTTGAAGGGATTATGCTTTTTGTTTTATTAGATTTCATCATGTTATTGGTCACAAAGGACACCTGCCTGCTAACCATCAAGAGGATAGTGCCCTGCCTGTGTGACTTGAACCCTGATCCTAGTAATGACTCAATCAACAAGGAGACACCATCCCGCCTGTGTGACTCAACCCTTGATCCTAATATTGACTCAACCAACCAGGAGATGGCAATCTGCCCACTTGAATTGAAAACTGAATCCCTAGGAACCGCCATCCTGTGGGTCTTTGGACCCAAATCAGGAACCAACCTGACCTTGGAGAAATCACTGATCCTAAATAATGAAACACTGACCACTTGTGGACCTTGCCTGTACATAGACCCACCCAACCTAGAAATTAAATGCCCCAAATTAGACAGTTTCTCTATAGACTACCAACACCCTGCCAATGAGGTGATGCAAAATATAGTCAAAGGCCAACACCTGACTCTGTGGCCCAGTGGGTTACAAGATAATGACAAATCTCCTAAGACTAGGATGAAAACCAAAATCCTTATTCCAAATTCAGTCAATAACACACCACTACCAGCTGATGCCACTGAGGATTCCCAAGCCTAAGTAAACTCTAGCACCCGGCCAAAGGAAGTTGCAAAATAATTTCCATGGAAGATGGGCATACTTATACCCTGGAGTTACTAGGAAGTTGCTCATTGCCATTATTGCAAGAAAATTGTTATGAACCTTTGGTTCACCCAAGTTATTACATACTTACTATTAGCACTTTTAAATTCAAAGATCAATTACTCTGACCCTGCCCTGTTGGCCTTCCAATTACCAGAAGCAGTCAAAAAGCCGCCTAAGTCGTACCACCCTACTGTAACACCCTGTGGCCCAGCATATTCCTCTGAGTATTCTCCTAAGCCGGCCTACTTGCCACACATGACATTGTCAATGACCCCTTGACTGGTAACAGCGCCCATGTCAACACTTTGTTGACATGATCACTTTCAACTCAAAACTCTAAATCTCCTATTTTTTTGCTAGTTGTGCTAGCTTAATTCTTTTTTTAAAGCATTCAGGGGTGCAAACCCAGAAAACAGGACAAAATTGTGGCCATCTCAACACAATTTAATATTAAGCTTAATAAAAAACTCAATTTAACCAGATTTTTCCTTTACATTTACTAATAAAATTTAGTTTAATTTTTAATTTGTTTTCACGATGTAAAAGTGTCAATGTCAACACTTTTTAAGCCAAACTTATTTTTAATACTAAAACTGAAACATCTAAAGTAAAAAAATTAAGTGCACATTTAAAAATAATATTTTATTAAATTAATATATAGAAAAAGACATTGTACATACAGTTTATTATTAAAATGTTCATCTTATAAATATATGTGGCACTTATTCTGGCTTTAATATATTAAGTGGATTGGTGGCTAACGGCAATCTAATAATTTAAGCATGAGTACTATGTAAGTTACTATAGAATTTATTATTAAAAACAATTTCAACACTTGGAAATGTTGTTTATTTGCTTGTGATCATCTGCCGAGGTGGATTTAAGCAAATTAGAGTGGCGCAATTGAGCTTAAATTAATATGTCACCTCATATAAAGAATGTTGTAAGTGACGTTGTCAACACTTTACCCTTTTCATTGCTGAATACAACTTTCTTAACAACTTCACATATACACAATGGTAAAATATCATATTACCACTACCCAAATATTATTTTTAATAAAAGAATAAAGAGCTTTGATAATTTTTTAACTTATTTTCATATTTTTAATTTTTATATGTGAACAAAAATACACAGAAAACGGTTAATTTTTGCTAGCCTGCGTAAATTTAATTAAGTGTACTATGTTTTTTCATAGTAAATATTCAAAAAAAATGTTGACAGTAAGAATGTTGTCAAAAATAATCACTACAATTTTTCTAATTGACTTGAGAGTTCAGCTTTTTTTACTAATTGTCACTCATAATGTCAGCGCTTTTCTGTTCTCACATATAAAACTTTATGTTTTACATAATAAAAACATCTGATTTTTTGATATGTTGTATTTTTAACTTTTTTGAATATTTTCTAATTTTAAAATAAAATCTATATCTAAACATAATACTTTTATATATTTCTCTTAACTTTTAACTGCTTATTTATAACTATATTAAAATAAAAACTATACAAGTATTTTTTACCTTTTAAATGCCAATAAAAGCTATATAAAGTTTACTTTTTATATATTATGTTTTTAAAGTTTCTTGTTTGTTTTTTAAATACATTGCTTTATTTTAACCCCTTTTAATTATTTTTTTAGGACAAGAACACCTCTAAGCAGCCCAAAGGAACCAAGTGTCTCTCTAAGCCCACCAGAGCCACCAAGAAGAAGCCTTTCTCATCAAAGAAGACCACTCCCAAGCCATCCCCAAAGCCCTCCCCTGAGCCCTCTCCCAAAGAGCCCTGATCACTCCACTGGGGGAGAGGAAACTGATGGTTCAGTTACTGACCACAGTTTCTACAACTTGGCTTCAGACAAGGAGCTAACCAAGAAGCGGTGCCAGGCCAAAAAGACCCCACCCAAGGATAAGTCTCCTGCACATGAGGAGTAACAAGATAAGCCCCTTTCTGCTTCCCCCCCACCACCAAACTCCCCCCTTCAAGTTCATCTGGGGATGATACAAAGCCCTGCCCTGATTACTTCCCTGGCTTCTGCCATGCTCCTGCTGGCCCATGGAACCCTCTGTTGGCCCACAATATCTGTAATGTCAACAGGAAGTTTAAGGTTCCCTCTTCCTTGACAAAATACTTCCCAATCATGAGTGTCAAAGGTGGGCATGCTATTGTAGCCAACAGTTACATCTTCTGCTGCAATAACGCCAACCGGGGCTTTAAGAGCCAGCACTATACCTGTGAGGACCGCTCCTGCCTAGTGCGGCTCAATACTGAGCGCTGGGACCTGATACAGACCATCAAGGGTGAGCATATATGCATCATGCCAAAAACAACCATTGCCTGCCTTATCAAATGGTATCTGGTACAGGCCATTCCCACATCAAAGGACTTTTCCCCGACCCAGCTGGCCAAGAGTGCCACCAAAATTAAAGACCTGGTTCTTTCTGATGCCCTCAAGAAAACTGAGGATGGAGATATGTTCCTGCTCCATGACAATGGGCAGGAAGTGGAGGATAGGATTATTGCCTACGCCACAACCCAAAACCTGGAGCAGCTGAACACTGCTACCACTTGGCTGTGCAACAGTACATTTTCAACCTGCCCAATTCCTATTCAAGCAGCTTTGGGTCTTGCACAGGCAATTTGATGTGCAGTTTATCCCCCTTATTTTTTTCTCCTTCCTGGTGTCAAGACAGAGGTCTATGCCAGAGCATTTAAAATTGTCTGGGATGCTTTGAGCTCCCTTTCTGCCAAACAGCTCCCTCCTCTCACTCACACCACAAGGTGTCAGGATTGACAATTCATCACCCCCAGAAACCCGTCCCACGGGTGGAATTTGAACCCTGATCCTGGATCCCTGCAAGCCGCTGATCCCATGGACCAAGGGCCTGCCTGCCCAGTTTTTCTGAGACTGAGTCCCCGCAAGCTGAAGCCCCTGCTAAGTCCCAAAGCCAGAATACCAGCGCAGATTCAATTATGAGGGTGCCAGAGGAGGAGCTTCTCACATTTCTAATGGAGGAAGAGAAAGTTTCTTGGTGCACTTCATGAATCTGAAGTTTTCTCAGATGACCAATCAAATTCAACTGCCAAGAGAAATCACGGGCTTTAGGCCCAACCCCGTGACCAGAGCCAAAAATCAAGAAAATCAAATGACCAATGTGGACAATCTGGCTAATGAGAGAGCGCCCAGCCAAGGTGCTATTTTGCCGCTCCCACACCTGGGCCTCCTGGCCACCCACCCACCCGTACTTTTCCCAACATTTTGATGAAACCACCATAAGAAATACTAAGTTTGGAGGCAAGATTCTATATATACCTATAGATTATGCGCTCAAACCTTATTGCCATTTTTAAATAAAGGTTATGAAATTTTTGGCTCACACAGCTATTACTGTTTATTGTATTTGCCATCTACCAAATTAGCTCCAGATCTTCCGGTCCTCCTGTCCCACTGCCTGTTGATTTCTGTCCTCCAGGTGTTCCCTTTGGCCCAGTCCATTTCACGGAATATTCTCTGAAGCCCAAATACAAGGACTATATCCTGGAAAGAATACTTGAACTCAACCCCCTGGACCAAATAAAATCAGCTGTAAGATACAACCACCAAGGCCTGTGGATTTTCTTAACTCCCTCGCTGTTTAGAGGAAGATTCAACTACCTTCCCACTTATGACATCTGCATGGAGCCGCCCATGACCCCAAAACCTATGACTGCTTCCTCCCCAGATCTCCCTACTGACCACATAGGTAAGCTGTTTGGGATTGTATACATCATCCTCACTGGGGTGATTAACACTATAATCCCGGATGCTGGCCTGTGGTCTTGGGTAGGGAAGTCATTTTCCTACCTTTTCAAGTTAGCATCTCTCTTGTGGTGGGCTCTGCCTGCAAAAAACCTGGCCCAAGTTATCCCTGAAAACAAAAGGCCTGCCACCCACAATTGATTCCCTGACACAAAGGCCAATCCCTCCTCCGCTGAGAAGGATGAATCCACCCTAGCCGCAGAGCAGCTAGCTCATGCGCACTCACTTGGGCCAAAGGTAATCATAATGGACTTTGAGCAAGCTCAGTTCAGAGCCTTCAAGGTCACCTTTAACGGAGAAGTACAGGGCTGCTTCTTCCATTTTAGGCAGGCCCTCATCAAGAATCTAAAGAGTGAGAAGGAGCTTTTTGACAAGTATCTTAATGATGGTAATGGGAAGTGCCAATTTGCCATCACCTGTTTGCTGCCTTGGCTTTTGTTCAGCTGAAGCATACTGGGATTGGCTTTGAGGCCTTCCTGGAGGATGCTTATATCAAGAAGCACTCTACCATCTTCAAAGGCTACCTGGATTACTTCAAGCGGCAATGGATAGGCAAGAAGGTGACTGCCTGGAGAGGAAAAAGCGGGGCCACTGACCCTTGGAATTTCCAGGGCGCCTGCCTCAAGGGGGAGATGAAGACCACCTCCAGCCTGGAAGTGTGGCACAAGCACCTGAAGGTTAAGTTTGGGTCAAACCCTAAATATAACAAGTTCTTCCAGAAGCTACAGGAGGAGCAGACCTAGACCGTTTCCAAGTTTTGCGGCCTGGCCAAACAGGTGGCCCCCAAGAAGAGAAAGGGCAAAGACCAGGAATACCAGGAGGACGTCCAGAAGGTGGTCAAGAAGAAGTACAAGGTGGTGGAGATCAAGAAGTACCTAGAAGATTTTGCCACTGCTCTTGCTGGTGGCTTTAATTAGCCCAATAAGCCTTGCTTTGCTTTGCCTATATTTTTTTAATTTTTAATTTTAATGTTTACTTAACTTTTTTGGATAGTACTAATCTTTTAGGTATAAATAGTAAGTTTCAGATACAGTCAATGTGGTTTAGTAAGAAATATCTTATATTTTGTTAATTTATCTTTAAGGCATGAGATTTTTTCAGTTATGCTTATATAAAGTATAATAAATTAAAATTAAAATTTTCTTGTATTTTGTAGTTATTATTATATATAAAATATCTTTATTTTTGGTTCATTGGAATTTTAATTTTTATGGTAATAAGAAATTATTTTATAATAAAGAGTGTAATTTACATAGTAAACTTAAAAATAGTTGCTTATATCTTCTTATTCTTATTACTTATGGTAATTCTTAATTGCATTTGTATACTCTCTGGTGTCATTTCTAGTATGATAAAGTATTTAAAAATATATTTTTATATTAAAAATGTTCAGGGTAAAATGTGCCGTTACTTAAAAAAGTGTCAACATCCAGGAGACAACATTATGTAAAACCAGGTTGTCACTTTACTATAGTGTTGACATTAAAAGTTTCAACATGGCCACTGTCAAAAATTTTAGTGTCAACATGGGTGCTGTTGCCCTTGACCCAGTCCTCCTTTAGAACCTGAGACCAGTACCAAAACAATCTCTACTCAGCTATTTGTTATCCTCTATATTAACCTCACTGGCCTGATTAATTCCATGATACCTGCCAACAGCCCTTGGGCCTTGCTAGAAAAAAATTCTCTTATATTTTTTAGTTAGCACCTATCCTGCGGTAGGCCCTACACCCTATGCCTGCTGCACAACCCCCTGTTGACCTGCTCAAACTCACTACAGGTTGGCTCCTTGACATTAGCAGTTATTGATACAGTAATTTTCAAACCTATTGAGATAAACAAAAATCTCAGTCTAAAAACATAAAATAAAATCAATACTTTATATTAAATTACAATAGATTTGGATCCACCTTGATTTTTCTTTTATACTGATTTTTTTTGTTTTTAGACTGAAATTTTTGTTTATTTCAACAGGTTTGAAAATAACTATACACTGGAGTCTGTATGAAAACAGATGCACTACCTATTGGTTTGGTTTAGATGAAGATGTATGACAGTTTTATGTCCTGAGATCATTAAAAGAAGTTCAATGAAGAGGTCTTCAAGTCAATATATAATGAATCAACAGCTTTACTGATTGGGGGTAGCCACAAGGAGATCTTGAAGTATTTAGTAAGAGAGTTGATTAATTTGATATTACTGAAAAATCATTATGTAGTGATATGAGTCAGTTGTGAAATTGTGTCCCCCTTCCTTATCAATTTGAAAGGGCTTTTTATAAAGCCAGTTTTTCTTTTGATAGACAGATTTCTGATGCTTCTAACTCTTTCTAATTAGCCTATCATCCCCAAGTGCTAACTTCAATCCCCATATCTAGGATTTCAGCAAGAATGATGATCTAAAATGAGTGAATTATTCCTCTATGTGATTTTAACTCTTCAGGATGAATATTACTGTAAATTCATAACCTAAACAAAAAATGCAGGATTTTCAAATCCTTGGTCCAAATTTTGAGTCACCTTTGCGGGATGGCCTTTTTTTAAATTAAATTGATTTTTGTCAAATCAGCAGGCTAAACCCACTAGCAAGGTTCTGAGCAAGCAGGTTTGTGACCTGCAATCCAATTACCTGGCCACTTGAAGCCAGAATGGGAAGTAAACTCAAATTGCCAAATCCAACAACATGAACAAATGATGATCCCTTATGGTGGATATCTTGTTTTGGCGCTTGACTCATTACCAGGATTAGGCCACCCCCTTCACCATCTAACTGTGTGATCAACAAAATCATGTTCCTGTTATCCTTGATTCACAATGACTATATGATCACTATCTCTCAATAAATATTATTATCCAGTTTCTAAATATTTTACCCTTGTAACTTTGCTAAAACAGCACAGTTACGGCATTGGTAGCACAGGTAGGTTCTCCATCCTACCTTATCATGGAAAATTCCGCCTGTTGCCCGCACACACCGCGGCCAACAAATCCTTGACAGAATTATGTCTGGCCAACCGCCTGACTGGAACCTGTACACTCCTGGTGCTGAGATACCCAATGGTTTTGTCTTGTACCAGAACACAGTGATTCCACTACCCACCTTCAACGCCATGTCTGCACAAGGACTCTTTCAGGCTCTCTCCCCCATTCTGCAACTAACCAACAAAAACGCCATGCCCGCCTACGTAGCTCAAAGAAGGCAAAGCGCTGCCTTGGAATCCTTTTCTGGGGTCAACAACAACAACGCTGCCGCATGGATCCAGTCTGCCCAGAGCAAGCTGGCCCATATGGAATGCCTACAGCAGTTTTGGATTGCGGAAATCTCCATCTAACTGACCCACAACACTGGCACCTGGTGTGACAAGTGACACAAGAACATGCCAACAAGAACCGGGATACCTTCAAGCAAGACTTCTTAGCAAGGAATGTGCTTAAGGACATGCATTCATGATCATACGCCAAGTAAAGAACCTAACCCAGACAGGCACTGTGAAGGAACTCACTTGCGCCTACAAGAAAATCTGACTTTGCGCACCCTCTGACATGGCCTTTGATACCCCAGCTACACACCTCATGTAAATGATGCCCTTAAGTTTCATATAATAAGACACATGAACCTAGATCAGGTGACCAACCTACAGAGCCTGTACTGCAAGGCAGAGAAAGCAGAACAAACATCCAACGCCCTCCATAAGGCACAAACTGGAAAACAAGACAGGCCCAAGGATTCTCACACAGGCAGGCGCTCCACTCAACCACCCTCTGGAAGCAACAGGAATAACACCAACCATAAACCCACAAGCTCAAATGGACATGAGAATGGAAACAATGACCAGTCAAATTGTACTCATTTCCGTATCACCACCACACAAGGCAATCAAGATGAAGGAAAAGCCCAGAGAGAGCATTAAGCAAGCCAAGCTCTCCTCACACAACTCCCAACTTGCCCAATGATGAGTACTGACCCAAGGACGTGAACTAATGTCCAATGATCCAAGTACCCTTGGAGGACCCGGTACTGTACACTATTACCAGACATCCCAATAAACTGATGTCATATCCTTTCTGTTTTTGCAGTTGCACAGGCTTGGCACTTCTGGACTTGGGTGCGGATTGAACCCTAGTCAACAACAGCTTTGTAGATAAGTTCAAGCTAGCCACTAATCATTTGAAGATTAAAAACGTGGTTCTGGCTGATGAACATCACATTACTGTGACAAGGGAAACTACCTCCTTCTCAGTCATTCTTGAGAACCTACACTCCACCATCCAAGGCCCTGTCATTGACTTCCCAAAGTTTGACAGTGTACTGGGGTTGGATTGGTTACAAAAGAATAATCCTCACGTGGACTGGGCAACCTCAGTATTGATCATTAAGCGTGAAGGTGTCAATCACCAGATCTACCCTGACTCAGTGGACCAACTCCTATGCAACCATGTCTTTGTACGCATCACAGAGACCCTGGACAAAAAGAAAACCTGAAGGCAATTGACTGGGACTCCTGCCAGACAAGATCATACACTTCAAGGACCGCCAGGATATCTCCACATCTCAGGATTGCAAAATTGTGGCCTGCCATTCAGAAATCTTCAAGGAAGCGTTGGAGAAAGGACTTATCTGCCCCTCACAGTCTTGCTTTGGGGCTGCCATATTCTTTGTGGCCAAGAAGGACGGTACCTTGCGTCTGGTCACAGACTACCAAGCCCTAAACAAAGTTACCATCAAGAATTGTTATCCACTACCACTGATTGACAATCTCTTTGACGCCTTGGGAGGAGCCAAAATCTTCTCCAAGATTGATCTGACTGCAGGCTACAACCAGATTTGTATTAAGGAAGAAGACATCCCCAAAAAGCCTTCTGCACTAAATATGGCTTCTACAAGTGTGTGGTGCTCAACTTTGGCATGAAAAACACCCCTTCCACCTTTGTGTCTTTCATGAACAAAGTGTTTGCTCTGCACATAAGCAAGCATGTACTAGTCTACCTAGATAACATCATTGTCTACAGTCTCTCAGTGGAACAGCACCACAAAGACCTAGAGGCAGGTTTTGCCACCCTGGCACAACACAAACTGTTGGCCAAACCCTCCAAGTGCCAGTTCTTCTGCAAGCAACTACCCTTCCTGGGACACATAGTCTCAAAGGACGGCATTAAACCCAACATTCAAACAATACAGGCCATCCGCAAGATGCCACCACCCAAGGATAAGTTGGAACTCCGCATCTTCTTGGGGATGGTGGTTTATGTACGCCGCTTCATACCTGACTGTGGCGTTTTGACTGCCTCCTTATCTGCCATAACAGGCGCCAAATCCAAGTTTGTGTGGACCCCCCAACATGACCTCTGTTTTAGACGCCTCAAGGAGAAGCTCACAACAGCTCCTATCCTGCAATCACCAAACATGATGGGGAATATCAAATGGAAACCCACGCCTCAGATGCATCCATTGGGGGAGTACTACAAATCAAAAATAATGATAGTGATTTCCTGTGTGTAGCTTATGAATCCCAAAAGTTAACAGATGGCAAGTGTCAATATCCTATCCACTTCAAGGAACTGCTGGCCATTGTACACTGCCTAGTCAAATGGCGTTGCTATTTAGAACAACAGGAAGAGTTCATAGCATTGACCACCACAAGTTGATCATATACTTCAAACCCCAAGCAAATATATCTTGCTTCCAAGCCCTCTGGATGGAGCTCTTGGAGAGATTCAATATGCTCATACAGTATAAACCTGGTCCAGAACTTGCCATGGTGGACGCCCTCTTGCGCCTGTATGTCTGTGCCACTAGAGGGGAAAATGGTCTTGACCCAGACTGTCCTCTCTTGCTGCAACAAACAAAAGATGAGGGTTTATCTCTTGGCACAACCAACATAACAAAAGAAACAGTCATCAAAAACAAACACCTATTTTCTGACGTGTAAGGAACTTTGCACTGAAAAATGTCTGACAGGACTGCCATCTCTTATGTTCCCATATATCAGCAAGTTGATATCATCCTACATTATCATAAAGACCCAGCTCACACAAAAAGCCGCAACCTCCATGAATTCCTTAAACACAAGGCCTGGTGGCCAACCCTGTATTGTGACGTTCAGGAAGTCCTAGACCAATGTGAAGTATGCAAGAAGTTTGCTAAGAGCAAAACCCCTCCAAAATCAGTACTACCCATCCACACACAACCACCCTTCAAGTTGTGGGCCCTTGAAGTTGTTGGCCCCATGCCAGGGAAACACAACAATAAGAAATACATCATCACTGCCAAATACTTTGCTACAAGATGGCCAGTAGCCAAAGAAGTAAAGGCGCACACTGGCAATGACATACAACAATTCATAGGAAGAGAAATAATCAGCAAGTTTGGACAGCCAGAACTCCTGATAACCAATAGAGGGAAAGAATTGACCTCCAAAAACAACAACATATACCTCGCTAAAAATGGGTTCATACATACCGTAACAACACCATACCACCCACAGACCAATAGATGGGTAGAGAGGCTTAATGGCAGCCTTGTGCAAGCCTTAGCCAAACTCACCGCCAGGAGACCTGAAGACTGGTATAAGCAGCTATTGACTGCACTACTTGTGTGCCAAACCCAAGTGAACAGATCCACCAGAAAAAGCCCTTTTGAGTTGGTATACAGCACACAACCAAATATCATTCAAGCATTGACAGGACCCAAAAAGGAAATTCCAAGTAAAGTCCCCCTTGTTCAGACCCTCAAGTTATAGGGGCCAACGTTGAGCAAACAGAAAGGGAAAATGAACGTCTTCAAAAAACCTGTCCCCTAAAAGATAGACATGAAGTTGGGGACAAATTTTGGGTCATGAACGTTGATAAAAGCAAACTATAACCCAAAAAAATAGGCCCAGCAATCATTCAAAAGGTAAAAAATAACACTTACCTTGTACAAGGACTTGGGAAGCGCAAACAAGACAAGACCCTGCACCATGATTGCCTGAGACCCTGCAAAGCAAGACAAAAACAACACAAAACTGCCCTGCCCGCCACAGAACAACAGCTAGTCCAGTATGGCGCCCGGGCTCCTGACAACCTCCCCAACAACCTACCCCCAGAGGAGGTTGACCTTCAGTTGGGGGTGTTGAAACAGCAGGCTCAACCTGCCAGAAAGGTTCAAACCAAGCAGGTTTGTGAACTGCAATCCAATTACCTGGCCACTCAAACCAGACTAGGAAGTCAACTTGAATTGCCAAATCCAACAACATGAAAAAACAATTATCCCCTATGGTGGATACCTTGTTTTGGTGCTTGACTCATTACCAGGATCAAGCCATCCCCTTCACCATCTGTCAAGATTTGGGGTCTTGAGGTATTACTTTTATTAAGTGATGTTGTATTATTTGTGTTAATAGGAGACTGTATGGCAACAGTCTATAGCTACCCATTGGGTCTTGGGATATGGCTACAGCTTGGGGGAGTCCTAAGGTTGTAGGAGAAGAAACATGGTTCTGCAGATAGACGACAGTGCGCTCTATCTGGATACAACTGACTACAAAGCGTTGGCTAGTAGTGATACTATACTTAGAGATCTTCAATCACTAATCCAAGGGTGATATTTTTTCTGCTTGATCTCTAATTAGGAGAGCACTTTTTATAGGGTGGATAGGCCCTCTTGCCAGATAGTTATCTGATGCATCTAACCCTTACTAGTCAGTATATCTGTTCCCCAGACTGCTAGTTTCAGCCCCCAGAGCTAGGCAGCCATACTGGTCTGACATGGGACTTCAATAGATTACCAGGCCTCAGCTTACATAACCAGTGTGTTGGCAGCATCTTGTTTCCAATTTATGCATGTGTGAGTTTAGTTACCCTGTCTATTGGGTTTTTGCATCACACATTATTCTTCTGAACAACCTTCTATATTGGTCTTAGAATTTGAGGTATATACAGGTGCAAATATTTGGCATCAATCATCATGAATTAATGTTCTTGATCATTCTATCCTATTGGCTATACAATGTTCTGTGATTGTGGCCCGGGACATCAAGCCTGTTTGCTCAGGTTCAATCCAATGAGCAGACCATTCTTGGATCAGGATCAATCTTTGGGGTAATCACAAGTGTACCAATTAGCCAAATCCCGGAGGTAAGGTAAGTTGATGCCTCTACAATTGAACCAGCTAAATGGCAATTGGCTGTCTAACCAATCAACAAAGGGGAATGATGGTCAAGTCTATTACATTATTCCAGAGGTTTGATACCATTCAACTGTGTGATCAACACAGTCATGTTCCTGTTATTCTTGATTGATAATGACTATATAATCACTATCTCTCAATAAAGATTATTATCCAGTTTCTAAATATTTTCCCCTTGTAACTCTGCTAAAACAGCACAGTTACATCACTATTTTAATTATCACTAGGAATGGGTACAAGGTCGCAGAAGTGGCGGCTTTTACACCAAGCTGGTTCTACGGGGGTTACCAGTCACTGGTAGCCCCTGTAAAACAAATAAATAAAAACCAAATAAAAAAAATAATTCAACAGAATATGAATAAGTTTTCAAATATTGAAGCTAAAGAAAGGGAATATTCACCACCCGCGGGATGCTTGCCGTGTTTAAGGGAAGCATACAAAATAGGATCAAATATCAACTTCAAAGAGATGGATGAAATTTGTGGGGATGTCAAGCTAAACTTCGATGAATATATAAAAGCATTCAAAGACTCCCATTTTCAAACATCAAAAAATATGAAAAAACGTAATAAAAACCAACTTTCAAATAGGAACTAAATATCTAAAAACTGAAATTTTTAATGAAGTATTCAAGGCATTGTCAAATAGAGTCAGGGATGCAGTCCTCTTGAACATATGGGTCATTATTTTAGAGATTAGGCCATTTTCTAATGCACATGCTGCTCAAGTCGCAGCATAACACAGTTCGATTTTGAAAAAGTAACTAATTACACAATTTATATTTAAAACATTAATAACTCAATGAAAAATTAATATTTTTTCACACTGTAAACTATCAAAATGAAGCTAAGAATCTTATCTTTCTATTGGTGTAAAAATTTTAATATGTATACTATGCTCAATATTAAAGCAAAAGTAATTTAAAAGAGCATAATCCAGATTTTATTATATGATTATATCTAATGATATAAAGTAGATCACTTCAAAGCTAATAAATACTCTTTTTTGAATAAACAACAGATGTTTTTTATTTGACGAAATTAAAGATAAGATTGAGAGCTTTATTTTCGCATTTTATTTTATTTAAAAAGCTCAATTCTCTAGGATTTTATGATAGTTTGAAGTTAGGATGTTTTTATCACTGTTTAGATTGATTTTAAGGTTCAAGTGAGCTTCAAACCTCAAATTGAGCATTCTTTAAATGGAATTCTTTAATATTTTATCATTTAAAAATATGCGGAAGAGTTACAATTAACTGAATACATCATTTTAATTGATTTGCATTGATTACAAAGAGGATATGATGTAATAATAATGCTTAGCTGCTTCACATATATCACTTGTGCATGAAAACTGGGTATTTAATTAATTTCTGCAAACATAAATTCAAGTTCAAACTATAATAAAAGCTATCACACCATTTCTTTCAGAATGGTGTCATTTAGCTTGGTATATAAGAGCTAAAGTACCACAGAGCTTCTAATCCAAATAACCCAATTCAAAGACCACATTCTGATCATAACTACTCCATCATTAAGGCACACATCAAAGATCTGACCTAATTACAGATTCAAAATACTACCATGTCCTCAGTTAAATTTACTTCTTCCATGCTACCCTTTTTTTCCTTGGGAGCTTCAACAAAAAGAGAGAGAATTGCAATGTTAAAAAAGGCATTCCTCTTTATTGCTGGTGATGATCTTGATAATTTCATCAAGCACTTCCTTACTCAAACTGAATTTGGGAAAGCTCAGTTCCTGCCAACTATTCAAAATCAAAAAGGCAATGAGTTCATTGAAAACTTAAAGGATCTCATGAAATCTTCTCCCCAAAAACATCTCCCAGCCTTGCGATCTCTGGTTACTTCCAGTTACTCTTTAAAAGAGCTTAATGATATGGGGTTTAATATAACTAAAAGTGAGTTTGAATACTCAAGAAAAATAAATAAAAATAAAAATGTAAGCTTAAACAAAAAAAGCCAAAAAAATAATAACTATTCATTAAAAAAAGAAATAACTAAAAAAATAATTAAAAAATTGCTGGAAAATTCTTTTGAAACAAGCCAGTTTACAAAAAAAGTGCCTGAAAAAATTTATAAAGATATAGAAAAAGAGATGAGTAATTACTCAACTGAAATTAAATACTCTCTACTTAAAACAAAAAAAGAAATATATGAAAATATGAAAATAAAAAATGAAATTTCAGTTTCAATTTCCACTTACTATAAATTAATCCCTAAAAATATAATAAAAAGTAAAAAACAAACCGATATGTGCAATATTTGTAATTTAAAAAATTCACTAGAAAAAAGAAGGAAGAATGTGAAAGTAAAAACTTACCATTACCAGAATTTATAGACAATGACTTAAAGACTATTAATCAGCACCAAGACTTTTATGTTCATCAAAATTGTGAATATAAAAAAGATATTAATGAACTAGATGATGAGTCTTGTGTTGTAGTTATAGATTATAAAGAAAACTTAAAGGTTGGAGGTGGTCCAATTGAGACCAATAATTGTTTTTATTCAAAAAAACCAATCTCATTATTAGGGTTTGCATTAGTTTTTAAAGAAAACAATAAAATTAAATATGAATATCATGATTTTTTGTCTCAAATATTATCACATGATTCTTTATTTTCAGGTGAATGTCTAATAAGTCTTCTTAAATTAGATAGATTTAAAAAAATAAAAAATATAAAAGTATGGACAGATAATGGAAATCATTTTAGATCATATGAATTTTTATATTACTTATTTAAAGAGGCACCTAAATATATTAAGGGTTCCATAAAATATAACCGTTTTGTTGAATGCCATGGAAAAAGCATTGTTGATGGTCACTTTGGTGTAATATCAAAAATTTTAAAGGAAAAAGAAAATGTACTTTATATTAACAACATTAATGATCTAAAAAATATTTGTGAGAAAGAAGAAAGAAGAAAAGAATTATACAATTCATCTTTAACTGGTTCAATTGTTTCCCAAAAAGCATTTTTTTATATTTATGAAAGGAAATTTAGGCCTATAAAAAGAGAGCTTGAAGTTAAAAATCTGCGCATTAATCTTTCATATTTGATGAAAGATGGGAAGTTATATACTTCACCTTTAACATTTGAAAGCTTCTCAGAATATTCTGAGATATTTTATCATTTGAAATCACGTGATGATACCAGAGAAACAAAAATATCAGAAGATGCTAGTAGTGTATTGGGGCAAGTTCATGAAGTAGGGCAGCTTACTAGAGGGTGTATTTTAAATAGAGTTATCAGTCTTTCAAAAACAACAGCCTTTTTTTCTGAAACAAACTAAGAATATTTATGATGAGCCAAAGATAGGGTAATAGCATTTATAGCTTTGGGGCTGCTATTACTCTCCCATGCAACTCATCATAAATATTTTTGGTTTTTAGTAGCACTTAAGATATTTTCAGTAGTACTATAAGTTGCAATTTTCAATTATAAAATCAATGAATTATTTTTTAAAAAATCACCCAAGCCCAAGATCAATTAAATATTTGGGATTGATTATATTTTACTCTTTCTGAATAATTTGAATATGAATAATGTGATTAAGTTATAAAATAACCAATCTGGCGCCTAGGCATAACAAGAAAAATAATGTCCCATATAGATAAACATTGAGAATTGAATTTATCCGCACCATGCGGCCCGCTCCACTATTGTTCTAAACAAATGATTGTTTAGAACTTGAATTACCTTTCCCTTGTAATGTGATTTGATAAACATATTTGATATACTTGACCCGCGTCCTAAGTACTAATTAGTAAGCAATACATGAAAATCATTGGTGGTCGTGTTGTGTGGCTATAGTGGCACTGAAATAACAAGGATCAGATGATGACATGCAAGGTCCAATTTGTGGCTTAAAAAAGCCAAAGTACCATCAAGGATTCACAATTATTTAAATAAACTAATTTATTTCTATCTTTTTTTTAATTTATTCATTTGTTAGCGCAAAAGCTAATAATAATATTCAGTGCACTATAATAAAAATATTTCCACCTTATCTAGTATAATTAATTTTACTTACCTTTTCTATGTATTCTTATATGTCTATAATACAATCAAACGTCACATTATTATTTATAAATAATAATTTTTGAGTCCTAATAAAAACAAACCAAATAAAATTAAAACTAAATAAAACCTGGAGCGCCCATTTATCTGATTGGCTCAGAGGCCAGGGCTTTTGGGAGGAAGGTCACAAGTGCTCATAGAAAGCCGCCACCACATTGGGTGGCATTGCAAATTGGCTGATCTCAAGAATGTTGAAGAGATCCTCAGTGTCCTGAGGGAGGCCTTGTTTCACCTTATTCTTGATCCAACCAAAAACATCATCAATTGGATTCAGAAATGGAGAATAAGGCAGAAGGAAGAGGAGTCTCATTGGGCAGTCTAAAAGATGGTGCTGGCAGAATGGCTGTTTTTGTCAATGGGGGGAATTTGGACACAACCTGATCCACTTTGTGGAGCCCAACATTATCAAGCACAACAACGTTGGTTGTGCCGCTGTAATTTATCCAAAGGTACTCCTTGACGGCTTGGAGAAAATTGAGAAAGGTCCTGCTTTTATGGGAGCCTTGAATCATCTGATACTGGTTCAACCTGCAAGGACCAAGAAGCGCAACCATGGAATAAGTCTGGGAACAGACAGCTGCACAATGGGCTACACTGTCCTTGGACCCCTTCTCAACCCACCCATGCCTAGACCTGAGTGAGGAGGAAAATGACAATTTGTTGATATAGAAGAACTGGACATTCCCAGTCTCCTTTAGTGCCAGATATGTCTCAGCATAAATGTGTCAATCCTTGATGGTCTTTTCACTGTTCCTATTATACAGAGAAACTCCAAGCACCTTCCACAAGAATCCCAAATCAACCATTGCTTTGTAAACAAGGGTTTTAGAAACAGAAAGCCCAAACTCTGTGGCAAGCATTGATTGGACAGCAAGTGTGTCCAGGTGGCAATCCTTGGCTACCCACTTATTGATTGCATCAATATGAATGGGCTGAAGGAGTTTGGGCTGCCGCTTAGCCTTGGTGGATTTGGCAATTTGCCTGGTGTTGCCATACTTGGTGTTAATGTCAGCAATGTATCTGGCCGTGACACCAAATTGGGATGCAATATCCCAAACTGCCATTCCCCCATTCAAGCAGTTGAGGAGAGCTTCACACTCACTATCCGTCAACTGACACAGGCCCTAGGCAGGTACCACGGCATCCTGGCTACCAGGCTCAACACAGGGGACAGGGACCTTTGTGTAGAAGGTGGGATCCTGCTTGCTTGCAGTGGTGCTGTCAATGGTTGAATACACAATAGACGCAGATGGTTCCTCAGTGGTGGCCAATGGCTCATAGGAGGTGTCAAAGACGCGGGGGCAGGAAGTAACAACTCTTGGGTCAAGAGTGTGGGGCCAGGTGACAACTGGGTAAACAGTGGAGGTGTAAGTAACCTCAGTGTTCCTGATGACCCTGGTATAGGAGACTTTGGTAGCAGGCCTTGAAAGTGGCTTCTGTCTTGGATTGAGGTTACTGTTCCTGGCTTGAGATGTGGGAGATGGTTGGCTGGCGCTGACACCTTGGGAGGCCTGTGTATTGGCATGACTCCCCTCAAGTTGGGTTCTGGGTCTGTTCTTGGACCCTCTGGGACGCCCTTGTGGACAGGCTGCCCCGCAGGCTGGTGCAGGAGCGGGTTGGGAATGTGATTGATAGTCCAGAAAAATAAAATAAAAATATATTTTAGATTAAATATGTATTTATTTGGAGTTATTGGTTTAGTTGTGGGTAGTTGTTTTCTCTTGATTTAGCCTTGAATATTAGCAGAGTTTCTATATCTGTGATTTTAAGTGAATAATATTGTATACTTTCTGGGTTTGTATGAATTTAAAGTTTAATAAATTTTTATGTCTAATTATGGTTATTGAGATTGAATTTTTAGTTTGATTTTAGTTGTGGTGGAGCTTCTTTATTTGGGTTGGTGTTTCCTAGTGTGCTTAGTGTACATTAAATTTGGATTCCAGCTCCCATATTTAATATTTGAGTTTACTAGTGGCATTCAAAAGTGATTTGAAATTTGGTTCATGGATTTGAAAATCCTGCAATTTCAAAAAACATGGTAAACTTAATGAAAATGGTTGATGGATTTGAACGCTTCAAAATTGATTCCAGTTAATCTATTTAGTCCATTGGAAATATGCAGTTTGACTTGAACTTTGCAAAGTGTCTATGAGTTCCCACATTTTCAAAATATTAAAACAAATACTTAAAAAAATCAATTTAATTAAAAAAAGGCCATCCTGCAAAAGTGATTCAAAATTTGGACCAATGATTTGACAATCCCGCATTTTTACATTCAGGTTCTGAATTTACAGTATGTACTTTAACAACAAGAGCTAAATTTATCTGCATCAAGCTTCCTGCTCCACTTTTGTTTTAAACAAGTGATTGTTTAGAACTCAAATTACCTTTCCCTGGTAATATGATTTGATAAATAGATTTGATATGCTTAACCTGTAAGAGAGGGGGGCTAAACTAGCTAAGTTTGGCTCCCATCTGGGTGCAATATACCACCAGGATGCCGCCCAGTGGAGAACTGGGACAGCCACTCAAAGAGGAGACCACATGGAGGATGCAAGGAATAGCTGAGGGAAGTAGGTGTTCAATCCCATCAGCACCAAACCAGTGAGCAACCAGGGCGTACAAGTGGGAGTGGGAGGAGGCCTTGCAGGGGCCTGGAAGGGCAACAAGTTGCGCTTCTTCGGGCTGGGAATGGGCACCATCAATCTCTCCTTGCCCGCAGATGCAGGCTGGGTGAAACCAACGTCCTCCAGATCCAGGTTGTTGCAGGTTAGACTCTTTACCACGGCCTCCCCAGAGAACAGGAGACCACTGGGGAGATCCAGAGACTGGAGGGGTTATTGCCCACAAGACAATCAGAAGAGGTGATTTTGGACCACAAGTCTGGCAAGGTTGACCACAGAAGTAGCAAGAACAGGGCCAAGGAAAACACCACAAATTTAAGAACTGGGAGTATCATAGCTGTGTTCCCACAAATTCTGAATATGCAGGCAAAATTCCAAGGGTAATAAACAAATAAAAAGTGAAAGCAAGGGGACCCACAAACAAGAACAAGTTGAGAGGTGGCAAGGAAGGTGTGGTGGACTTGACAATGGACTTGGGTGGCTTGGGACAGTAATTAAAGTGAAAGTGGGTTCAAAAGTGAAGGAAATAAAGGGAAATTCAAAATAAGAGTAATTATTATATTGAAGATCAATTAAAACTTTGAGTTCTGAGGCTGCTTTTGAAAGCAAAAGAAAAAAGAAACAACAACTATACGTCCAAGCTTCTTCTGGAAGTCACGGGAGAGATGCCGGGTTTGAAACAGGTAGGCACAAGGTAAGGCTTAAATAAATGACTAACACCTTAATTATCTAGATGATAGGAACCAACCAAAGATCCAAATCAAATCTAAATTTTTAAAAAACAGGTGCAAAAAACTTCCCAAACTTTAATAAAATTGGTAATAGACAAGCAGGGAACTGGAAGTCCCCTTGCTGTGTAAAAGGGAGTGTGCTGCAAGGGAAAGGATCACATGACTGCAGGGCTTGAATCTGATTGGGTGGGGGAGAAATTTTGCAGGTCAGTGCCAGGGAGACTAGAGGGTTTCATCTTAATTTCCGCAGCTGCCTGATTGGCTGGAGGGGCTTTCAGGAACTTGGAATTCACTTGAGCTTTTGGGGGTTGATGTGGCAACACACAATTGGTTGGATCTGATGGCTTTTAAAAGTGGGTAACACCAGGCCAGTAAGTAGTCCAAATCAATTAATTTTTCTTTTCAGGAGGGAACAACCAGAGCTGAGAGGTCTGCAGGGTAGGCCAGAACAAATATCTTGTTGACAGTATGAGATAAACCGCCTAGAGAGTTAAGTGGCTTGGCTATAATTTTTAGGCCTTTTTTGGTGCAGTGGGGAAAAAAAGTTCAATCCAAGGCCAAAGGTGGCAGTGGATTTACATAACCCGTGTCATAAGTACTAATTAGTAAGAGATACATGAAAATCATTGGTTTTTGTGTTGTGTGGCTATAGTGACACTAAATCAATAAGGTCAGATGATGACTTGCAAGGTCCAATTCGTGGCAAAAAAAAGCCAAAGTACTAAAAAGGGTTCACAATTATTTAAATAAAATTAATCTATGTGTATCTTATTTTATTTTTTTTATTTTTTTAGCTCTACAGTCAATACAATATTTGGTGCATTATAATAAAAATATGTGTCTCTATATCTAGTATAATTAATTTTACTTAACTTTTTTATGTATTCTTATAGTCTTTAATACAGTCAAACATCATGCCATTATATATAAATAATAAATTTTGAATCTTAATAAAAACAAAATAAATAAAAAAACAAATAAAATCTGAGGCACCCATTTGTCTGATTGGCTCAGAGTTGAGGGCTTTAGGGAGGAATGATTCAGAGTGCTTGTAAAAAGCCGCCACCACATTGGGTGGTATTGAAAATTGACTGACTTCAAGAATGTTAAAGAGATCTTTGGTGTCCTGTGGAAGCCCTGCCTTAACCTTATTCTTGATCCACCCAAAGACTTCCTTGATTGGGTTAAGTAATGGAGAATATGGGGGAGGAAAGGAGTCTCATTGTAAAATCAGCAAGGCGGTGGTTGGAGGAATGGCTATTCTTGTCAATGGGTGGGAGCTCAGAAACAACCAGATTCACTTTGGGGAGCTCAATATTGTCAATCACAAAAATGTTGGTTGTACTGCAATAATTGATCTGGAGGTACTCCTTAACAGTTCATAGAAAATCAAGAAATGTCCTGCTATTGTGGGAACCCTTGATCATCTGGTATTGATCCAAACTGCAAGGACCAAGAAGCGCAACCATTGAATATATCTTGGAACAGACAGCTGCACAATGTGCTACACCAACCTTGGACCCCTTCTCAACCCACCCATGCCTAGATCTGAGTAAGGAGGAAAACAATAATTTGTCAATATAGACAAATTGGACATTACCAGTCTTCTTAGAAGCCACATAGTTCTTGGAATAAATGTGTCAATCCTCAATGGTCTTCTCACTGTTTCTGTTGTACAGAGAAACTCCCAGTACCTTCCACAAGAAGCCCAAATCAACCATTGCTTGGTAAACAAGGGTTTTGGAGACAGAAAGCCCAAACTCTGTGGCAAGCATTGATTGGAAAGCAAGCGTGTCCAGATGGCAATCCTTGGTCATCCACTTCCTGATTGCCTCAAGATGGGTGGGCTGAAGTAGGTTGGGCTGCCACTTAGGCTTGGTGGATTTTGCAATTTGGCTGGTGTTGCCGTATTTGGTGTTGAGGTTGCCAACATACCTAGCTGTGACACCAAATTGGGACACAATATCCCAGACTGCCATCCCCCTGTTTAAGCAGTTGAGGAAAGATTCACGCTCACTATCCGTCAACCAACGCCGGCCCTTGGCAGGTACTGCGGCATCCTGGCTGGCAGGCTCAACACAGGGGATGGGGACCTTTGTGTAGAAGGTGGGATCACGCTTGGTTGCACTGGTGCCTTCAATGGTGGCATATAATACAGGCGCAGATGGCTCTTCAGTGGTGGCCAATGGCTCATAGGAGGTGTCAAAGACACAGGGGCAGGAAGTAGCAACTCTTGGATCGAGAGTGGGGGGCTGGGTGACAACTGGGTACACAGTGAAGTTGTATGTAACCTCATTATTCCCAATGACCTTTGTGTATGAGACTTTGGTTGTAGGCCTTGAGAGCGGCTTCTGTCTTGGATTGAGGCTACTGTTCCTGGCTTGAGATGTGGGAGATGGTTGGCTGGCGCTGACACCTTGGGAGGCCTATTTGTTGGCATGGCTCCCCTCAAGTTGGGTTCTGGGTCTGTTCTTGGACCCTCTGGGACGCCCTTGTGGACAGGCTGCCCCGCAGGCTGGTGCAGGAGCGGGTTGGGAATGTGATTGATAGTCCATAAAAATGAAATAAAAATTATTTTAGATTAAATATGTATTTATTTGGATTTATTGGTTTAGTTGTGAGTAGTTGTTTTCTCTTGATTTAGCCTAGAATAGTAACAGAATTTCTATATCCATAATTTGAAGTGTATAATATTGTATCCTTTCCAGTTTTGGGTAATTTTAAAGTTTAATTAATTTTCATGTTCAAACATGGTTATTGAGATTGAATTTTTTATTTGATTTTATTCATGGTGGAGCTTCTTTATTTGGGTTGGTGTTTCCTAGTGTGCTTAGTGTACATTGAATTTGGATTCCAGTTCCCACATTTAATATTTGAGTTTACTAGTGGCATTCAAAAGTGATTTGAAATTTGGCTCATGGATTTGAAAATCCTGCAATTCCAAAAAACATAGTAAACTTAATGAAAATGCTTGATGGATTTGAACGCTTCAAATCTGATTCCAGTTAATTCATTTTGTCCATTGGAAATATGCAGTTTGACTTGAACTTTGCAAAGTGTCTATGAGTTCCCACATTTTCAAATATTCAAATAAATACTTAAAGAATTCAATTTAATTAAAAAAGGCCATCCCGCAAAAGTGATTTGAAATTTGGACCAAAGATTTGACAATCCCGCATTTTTATGTTTAGGTTCTGAATTTACAGTATTGTTGCAAGCCTTACCTACCTTTTTATACTTAAAAACATTAATTTTCTTGGGTTGAAGGCTTTAGTCTATAATAATTTACCACAAGCCTTTGGACCTTACAGTTTATACCAGTGATGAGAACTTTGATATTGTTGAGGAGCAGTACCAAGAGCAAATTCATGCTCAGGCTGCCAATCAAGGGAGCACAACTACAATGACTCCTCCTATACCCAATTCAACTCAAGTTGTAAGGAGGTTATGTTGTATGTGTCACCAGGCCCATCCTTGGGTTGCTTTTCCAACAGCCAATATTCTGAACCCTAAGACCAGGACCAACCTGAGCCTGTGCCACACTTAAAGACTGGGCAGCTGTGGCCCCCTCTAACACAATCCAACCATTCTCAAAAATTCAGGCCAATCAAATCAAGCCCTTCCTAATCTGGGTACCAGCATACCATGTGGGTCCCAAAAACAACACCTAGTAACCAATGAGGTGATAGAGGAGATTGTGAGCCTTAAGCAGAGTGGCGTGAATTTTGCAGAAATTGCCACCTGTCTTCAATTCACCAAGGTGGTGGTTAGGCATGAGTTCCAAGCCCTTCTAAAGAGAGGTGGTACCAAGCTGGTCAAGAAGCCAAAGAAGCAGATCAAATCCCAGATCAAGGAGGTGTATGCCATTATGGTTGACATCCTCCTGTAGGACCCATACCTCCAATTCACTGAGGTCTGTTGCCTACTTGGGCTCCATGGTATCTTCATTTCCTGCTGCACTGCACAGCAATGTATGCACAGGCTTGTTGTTAGTGTTCTGGTCCTAACCAATTGGCCATCTGGTGAGTTGGATAGTGGCTCCAATTTGCCCTATAACCCTGTGATTGGTGCTACCATTACCCGCTGCCTGTCCTCAATTTTGAATAATATCATATTTATATCCTACTATAAATTGTCATCACGAGTCCAAGACTATGGCATCTTGGGGGGGAAAAGAACACCCCTGTGGGTAAAAAGAGGGAAACAGAAGAGATTGTCATTGGTGGATTCCTAGCAGCTTCCCCAAAAGGGACTATGTTTTACTGGACTACAACCAGTTACACCAATGAGTACTGGTACAGAAATTCCTCTCCAACCTGCTAGCCACATGGAGCTTGGCCAACTCAAAATTCCAAATCTTCCTGAGCCACCAAATATTGTGCGCTGAAGTTGCCTCCAAAAAGATTCAAGCAGACAGCCACAATGTCTTGATTTTCTCTGCTGGGCATGCTGATCTTCACCTGGGTGATGTGTTGTTCTTCAACATTGGGGACAACATCCGTGAGCGCAAGCCCAAAACCTTTAACCAGGTGGTTAGTGCAACTCACAACCACACTGTGCTTTCCCCCATCAGAAGGTTGCCGATATGTTCACAAAGATGGCCCTGAATGCCCATAGCAACAGCCAATTATCAAAGGATCCACAGCTGCCACCTCATGACTCCCTGGTGTACAAGCCAATCACTGTTCTCCCTGAGCATGAGTACAGTAGTTTTCAAACCTGTTGAGATAAAAAAATCTCAATCTAAAAAACAAATACAACTCAGTCTAAAAACAAAATCAAAGTTGATCCAAATCTATTGTAATTTAATATAAATTGCTTAATTTACAATTAGATTTTTAGACTGAGTTGAATTTGTTTTTTTAGACTAAGATTTTCTGTTTATCTCAACAGGTTTGAAAATTACTGTACTTAAAGTTAAGCCTCTTAAACACAAAAGTTAAAATTTAAAATAATTTATATGTGGAGCATAACTTTTATTAGTAAATAGAGTGTATCTAATTTTTTAAAGTATTGTAAAATTAAAAGTTTTATGTATAAAGAAACTCATAGATGGATCAAATTTGCCTGGAATCAGTCGACAGAGAAATAATTGACGGAATATCTTCCTGCCCTGAATTCATCATGTTGAGTTTGGGTCTTTGATTACAACACAAGCTTGATCTCAGCACTTCACTCTGTATCTCAGCATCTAGAGCAGCTAGAGCTCTTGTGTTTAGTGCCATTTTGATCGGAATCAGCTAAATAATTTATCTAGATACTCTGACTTTTATGAAAATCTTTATAATGAGTCTTAATTTTATCATTGGCAGTTTATTCCACTGATGTTTTTACTGGGATGATGTAATTGCAAGCAAGCTTAACTCTGAAACAATCTTCAGCAAAAGGATCAGGTGATGTATCAGTTAATCCTGAAACAATCTGCAGCCAATTAGATCAGCTGATGCATCTGAGCGGATTTTTTTTTTAATTTTGCAATTTAGAGTTAACATATTAAATCTCTAAACAAACCATTGCTACTTAACTGGAATTTGTGTTTATATTATTTCTTTTTTGTACCGGATCTCTTTAACCTGGCCAAGCTCTCTTTTTTCGGTCGATTTAATCCGCAGCAAAGAGTTTAACCATCCAATGGTATAAAAGTATCTTAAACAATGCACTGCTTCTTTTCCAATTTTAATCCACACATTCTGGAGTCGGGTAATCTACATAGTTAAGCCTCTTTGATATGGTTGGATGGGTAAAATCATGATGTTGGGCGAGTCCCTATGGCATCCCTCATTCCCTTCCCCCACCACCCTTTAATAAGAGCTTGGTTTTTAAAACGGATAAAATCAAAGTTTAAAAATCAAGCTTTAAAATAATACTTATTGAAGTCCATGTAGCCTATAATGTCCTTTCTACAAAAGTTAGGCCGCACTCCACCAAATTTAATCTTCATGCTTTCAAAGGTGCTTGTAAGGGATTACATATAAAGATGAGCCAAAAAAAGCTTTTGGCTTGGCCATCTTCCTTAAAAATAGCTAACCTATTCGATTCAATCCCTTGCGGCTTGATTGCACTCGAGCTGACATTACAGACTTTTATTTAATTTATATTTGATTTTTTAGAATTGGGAGCTTGAACTATAGCGGAGAAACCATTCTCCTTGTAGCAACAACCTTATAAAATATAACATGGATATATTAGTTTGAGTCTAGAAATGAACAACTATAAATCTTTAGCTAAACCTTAATTTGGGGGCTATTAGAATTTTATGATTATTCAGAATTGCCGTTTCACATCCCTTAAGAACAATGATGGTTCTGTTCTTAAATTAGGCTTCTCAAGCACCCACTATCCTTTAACCACCTGGCCTTTTGAGCATTATAATTCAAGAAGCTTTTTATTCTGAATCATCCATAAAAATATATATCAGTGCGATTGATTAACGATTGTCACAGGAATTTTAATAACCAATCTCATATCCCCCTCTCAGTTCCTGTTTACTCAAATGAAGCTGCTCTTGGGTGTATCAGCCCTTGTATGCGGAACCCAAGCCCTGCACAAAAACCTTGGCTACAGCGACAGGTTTGGCATAAGTTTTATGAATAGAACCAAGCCCAATCGACCAAATGAAAGAGAAAGCACCAGTCTTCATGTAAAAAATAGGGTGCAGCGTGTTCAATTTGGCGCACCTCTGCAAACTTTCCTCGATAACCCTTTATCGGGCACAATTGACGGCCTTTTGGTAGATTTCATAGAACTGAAAAAGATTGTTGTCGCTGAGTATTCCAACAAATCTCATGCAAATCCAGCCTTTGTTGATCTCCTGGTCTACTTATCTTCAAGCCTTTTCTTTATTTCCACTCTGTGTTCCCTTTATTTTATGTTTGAGGAAATGATTTTACATTAAACTAACAATGAAATATCTCGTTGCAGAGATACTCCACTGAATTCGCGTCTATCAAATCATAAACCACATCATCCACCTATAAAAACCACAGCCCTTTAATTCTTAGTTTTACTTTAACAGCATCTTTTTGTTTCTAGCAGCTATCAAACATGATATCTCTGTAACCATTACTTCAATTCTTTAATATTTCAATAGTTAGTTCACTATAATAGCCTCCATATTTCAAATCAGTCAGGGTGCCAACTCAATTGATATCACATTTTCAAGTTTAAAGAATTACTTCCTATATTGGCTCCTTAGCTATATCTTAATATTCCTTCAGACTGTTTTTCTAGTCCAGAGATTATGGTTTGATGCTGCTTTTTAGCAGGTACTATGGCAATGGTAGGCTTGAGCCATACAGCCAAAAAGGTATTGGGCAGCATGGCCAGACAACAGTCCATACCAGAGAGGAGATCCAAGCAAATTGCGTACAAGCCAATAACACAAATGAATGCAAAACTATTAAAATACTAGGTGGTTTCCCCATCCAAAGGCAGATATAAAATTGAATCTAATATATAAATTCAATCTATTGTATTGTATTTTTAAGCTGGGATTACTTTATTATATACTTAATTAAATTCCTTATTTGAAATTCTTTCTTAAAACGTAATCTCAATTATATTTATTGAAAAATTAAAACTGCATATTACAAGTAAAAATAAAACATACATCTAAATAACTGGAGTATTACAATTAAGTTTAGCAAAGCTAAAATAATGGGTTTAAAAGTCTATATTTTATTCTGATTTTTTAAAATATAGAGCTGATCTGTAGCTTCAAAGTAAGTTATTGAACATTAATATCGGCTTGGTAGTCACATAGACATGTTGTTTTTAGTTTTTTAGCATGTACTAAGAGTGAATTTATATGTAGCTAATTGATTCTGTGTCTTTGATTATGACGTGGTGCGATTCCAGCCTTTCACTCTGTATCTCAGTATCTAGAGCAACTAGAGCTAACATGTTTGGCACCATTTCATCAGAGTTATCTGAAAAACATACCGAGATAACTTAAATTTCATGAAGTTCATTTTAATGAAATTTATTATTATCACTGCCACTTTATTCCACTATCATCCTTATCAGGATAAGTAATGACAAGCAAGCTTAACTCTAAAACAATCTTCAGCAAAAAGATCAGGTGATATACTGTAAATTCAGAACCTGAACGTAAAAATGCGGGATTGTCAAATCCTTGGTCCAAATTTCAAATCACTTTTGCGGGATGGCCTTTTTTAATTAAATTGATTTTTTGAGTATTTATTTGAGTTTTTGAAAATGCAGGAACTCATAGATGCTTTGCAAAGTTCAAGTTGAACTGCATATTTCCAATGGACAAAATGAATTAACTGGAATCAGATTTGAAGCGTTCAAATCCATCAACCATTTTCATTAAGTTTACTATATTTTTTTGGAATTGTGGGATTGTCAAATCCATGAACCAAATTTGAAATCACTTTTGAATGCCACTAGTAAACTCAGATATTAATTGCGGGAAATGTAATCCAAATTTAGTATACAGTAAGCACACTAGAAAACACCAACCCAAATAAAGAATCTCCACCACAACTAAAATCAAATGAAAAATTCAATTTTGATAACCATGTTTAGACATAAAAAGTTATTTGACTTTAAAATTACTTAAACCTGTAAAGTATACAATATTATACACTTCAAAGCAGAGATATAGAAATTCTGTTAATATTCAAGGCTAAACTAAGAGAAAATAACTACCCACAACTAAACCAATAAATCCAAATAAATACATATTTAATCTAATATATATATTTTTATTTAATTTTTATGGACCATCAATTGCATTCTTAACCAGCTCCTGCATCAGCCTGTGAGTCAGCCTGTCCACAAGGACGTACCAGAGGGTCCAAGAACAGACCCAGAACCCAACTTGAGGGGAGACATGCCAACACACAGGCCTCCCAAGGCATCATCACCAGCCAATCACCTCCCACATCCCAAGCCCAAATAACCAGCCTGAATCCAAGACAGAAGCCACTCTCAAGGCCTGCCACCAAAGTGTCCTACAACAGGGCCACTGGGAACACTGAGGTTACTTACACCTCCACCTTGTACCCAGTTGTCACCCAGCCCCACACTCTTGATCCAAGAGTTGCCACTTCCTGCCCCTGCCCCTTTGACACCTCTTATGAGCCATTGGCCACAATTGAGGAGCCATCTGCACCTTTGTTGTATGCCACCATTGACAGCGCCAGCGCAACCAAGCGTGATCTCACCTTCTACACAAAGGTCCCCATCCCCTGTGTCAAGCCTGTTAGCCAGGATGCTGTGGTACCTGCCAAGGGCCAGCGTTGGTTGACGGATAATGAGCGTGAAGCTCTCCTCAACTGCTTGAACAGGGGTGTGACAGATCCAGGTCCAACCAGTCAAGTATATCATTATCTTGCCCTTGACTCTTATTACTGTTACCTTTCTGTGACAAAGCTTCAAGGAGCTTTTCCTCCAGGGAGGCAATTTTATGAGACAACATTTTATTGTCATCCCGCCAACAAGCCATAATATTGACACTCTTTTCTTCCCTACTTCTTAATGCCTCAATTTCACAATTGGCTTTATCCTTCACTTGTTGTAAAATTTCATCAAACCCTAACAGCAAGTTCCAGGAATCCCATGAATAAATTCTATTCCCTTGTGCAGGGGTTCCCTCTTTGGCAAAATAATTGGTATATAGTTCTTGAAATGCTGCTTTCACTTCTACCAAAGATTCCTCAGGCGCTATCTTAGAGACCTCTAGACTTGCTCAAGCTTCCTTGAGCAAACTTGTAGGGACTTCTTTCCTAGCAGAAGTGGCTTTACCTGAAGTACTCTGAATTTTGCTCTTTCAAATGATAGCAAAGAAGACATGATAATTAAAAAGAAGCTGAGGGGAAAGCGTCAAAATTGATAATATATCTTTTAGTAAAGTGTAGCTGTTTTTGCTTATATACCATTTGGGACATATTTGGCTAAAAACCCCTCTGGTTCCTGAATCAACCTATACTTCATATCATGTGGTCTATGACATTTGAGTCATCCAAACCTAGATCTTTACCTAAAAGATCACCAATAATTAACAACCTATGAGAACCAACCTACAATGGTAAAAAGTCACCTGACTCCATTCATCCTAATGTACCAATTCAGCATGGAGCTTTCCCAGCTCCCAGCTCCCAGCGCCAAAACCCTATGGAATACACACATTCCAAAACTCAGCTATCAATATTCCAACTGGGAACCAGTTGATCAAACCTGAATCCCTAGGCATCATTACCTTCATTCAGTTATTGTTGCATTAATGGGTTTCTTGCGTTTAAAAACCCGTTAAAATGCTTTAAACCTCAAACAAGACACTACCACGGTGTTTCTAAACCCAAATTTGGGGGTTTACCTATGGTTAACCTTAACCAAACTTCTTGAAACTGTCAAGGTAATTAAACAATATAATTAAATCCTCATTAATTATATTGCAATGTATTTATTAATTAACCTTCCTGGTCAATTAAATTGTTTTTGAGACGCCTAGTCTCCAAGATTAATTCAGCCAATCTTGCCTCAGTCTTGTCTATTAGTACGGCCTAACTAAAAAAACTTCCTTCTGTTCTTTTATTAAATATAGATACTAAGTTTCCAGGAATCTTTATCTGTAGAATTCCAGCCAAAACCATCTATATAAAATAAACAGCAAAAACAGAGCAACTTTATATTTTGGAGCATTTATTTGGCTAAATACTCAATAGTGACTGTTGTCGGTCACAAAGGGAATGGCACTTTGGGATATTGTGTCCCAATTTGGTGTCACAGCCAGATATATTGGCAATATTAACAAAAAGCATGGCAACTCAGGCAAATTGCCAAATCTGTAAATCCACTCCCCCCTTTACCCTGGATAGGACAATCTTCCCGCGCCACACAAAAAAATCTGCTCAAAAGCCGGCCAAGCCCCTTAAATCCCTTGAGAATTTAGCTCACACAATTGACAAGAGATTTTTATTGGCATACTCTTCCCAAGTGATAAATACTGGTGCTTTAGACTCTGTCCCCACTTGGGAGGAATCTCTGATTAATCTGGATTATTTTTTAGCTTGGGCCCGTCCACACTTGAAATTAATTAAGTCTAAGCATTCAGGTCGCACTACTGCCATTTCTTTAAATGCCAATCCAACTGGGTTGAACCAGTCAGTTGACCCCAACCAATCAGAGTCAAAGTCGGAAATTAATGAGAAACCCTCCAACCCTTTGGATTCTCCTCTGCAAATTTCTCTGCAAGCCAAAAAAAACCAGCCCTGAGTCAGGTGACTCTTGGAATCAATTTCCTCCCTTAAAGCAAGACAGGGGACTTTCAGTCCCCTGCTTGCTCATTTTTCAAAATTAAAGTTTCAAATTTCCTAACTATAGTTTTGCATTTAGGGGCTCTTCTACTAGTTCCCCTCTATTCCTGGCTTTGTTAGTATTGATATTACAATTCTTTTACTTCCCTGCCTTTCCCTGGTTTACAGCGTTATTTTCAAAGTTGCTACAGTTAGCGTTAGTGTTAGTAGTTGTGCTTACCTTAGTTGTTTTTGAAAATCTGGTTTGAACTTTAATATTAGTATTATAATTGCTATAAATTCTTACTTTAAGTTTGAAACTGTTTTCCTTTTGCTTTGAGCTCTTTGGCTTTTAATATACGCTTTACACTCTGTAAATCTGTCCACAAGGCAACCAATATCCTGTGGCCTTTGTTCCTTGCCCTTCCCAGCCTCCCAGTAACTTTCTTGCCTGTGTTATCTGTTGGCTGTTTTTTTGAACCATTTACAGTGATAATCAAGAGACCTTCAGGAGAAAAAAATCTGCCATTAGAGGTCCCAAACTTGGTCGTTAAGAGAAATGTTGGTCCCTCTTGCCAAGTTTGTTGTTTATACCTTGGTGCCGGCTCTGATAATAATATGGTGAACTACCCCAGATCTGTGGGGGCGTATTTCCTATACCCTTCACTGTGTTGGCGCTGACCCAGGCCAATTCATGCACTTACTGTAGGACATCCCTGGACGCGCCCAGGATATCCTTGCCACCAGTGAGAAAGTTGTGAGAAGCTTGACTTGTGACAACCTCAATGTGATGATTCACATGTTTGGTGTTTTTCAGGCAGGGCTAATGTTGGCCAAGCAAAAGTTTGGTTGTTTGTTGAAGGTGAGCCTAGTAGGTAATATAGTACTACTAGGGGTAATTAAGGCCTGGCTGGTAGGTAACAAAGGACTACCAGAGGCAGATGTTGCCTCCACTCAGCAGAAGATATTGGCTGATTTGGGCTATAGTTCTTCACCTAGCAGGGAACTGTGGCTGAAGAAGGGTGAAGACTGAAATAGCAAGCAGGGAACTTTGTCTGTCTGGGGGGAGTAGGTTTTGGACCCCTGGCAGGTAACGCAGGCTGCCAGGGAGGGGAAGATCTGTGAGGGCTCTATGTACCCTGATACATTTACAGGAGGTCTGTGAGCAAGCATTCTACCTAACAGACTGGTAGGGTGTCCTTGTTTATGCCCCTATGTAAGCTTTGGGGGAAACCCAAATTGAGCATTGGAGGGCATAGATTTGTTCAGAGGTGTCACCAAGGTGGTTTGTTTGGGGAAGCAAGCTGCAAAACTTGGTGTGATCAGGCCTCTGGGAAGTAGAGCTGATTACTCTGCAACTGAAAGCCAAGAATTAATCACCTGGGTGAGTAAAGAAAACACGTATAAATTGATCTATGGTTGAATAGCCTAAGTGGATTGTCACTTGCAAGGGCCCAGTCAAACACCAGTTCAATGTAGACTCATCCCTGGGTCTATAAGCTCTAGTAATGAGACTGAGATAAAGAACCAAGGTGGTTCACAAATTAACAGAGAAGACTAGTAAGAGGGACTGCTTGATCACAGTGAAGGCTAGTTGACGGACTGTTGATTCATATTGAATTGTGGGAACCAATATGGTTCAGTATGCAGAGGGAACTAAGGAGGTTCCTAATGAGGATTTTTTAAGGAACTGGTTGAGAATAAGCTGAAGGACCAGAAGATTATGATGCAGGTTGGCCAAAGGACCAGAAGATTGTATTGCAGGAGTAGCCAGAGGACTAATGAAGTTAATGAAATGATTGCTGGTTAAGCTGAAAAGCTGGAATATGAGCTGGCTGAAAGATCCAAAAGAGGATGGTGAAAAACTGATGGTCCGGAGAAATGAGCCGATATTTTGCCGGATTGATTTGCCAAATGAAAAGATGTGGAATATTTTGCCTTGGTTTAGTATTAAAATCAGGAAGGAATGTGGATAGAAGTGTGGGTAAGATATTTATTTATTAAGTTCCTAGGATAGACAAAGGTATGTTGCTATGAGAGCAGGATACAAAGTTGTTTTGGCAGGACATTTTCCTTGGATTTTACTATATTTGTAAATATATTGGGGAAACGTTGAAGAGGTCCAGAAAGAACAATTTAAATAGTATTCTACTATTTAAATGGGTTTAGGATGAACACAGGAAAGACTGGTGCTGGAATAATGGACCTGTGAACGCTTTGGTGTGTGAAGGGTTGTCAACTTGAGCGATTTGAGCTGTGGAAATTATTTTCCTAGTTGGATTCCGGTGGAACTTCAGAAATGGTCTATTTCTGCGCTCTGCATTCATTGGTTGAGTTCTAGCAGGTTTCCTGATCAAAATGATTGGTTGAAAGCCAAAAGGTTAAAGTATAATCAAGGAAATAGTGAATTAATACTTTAAGCTTTTGAGAAAGTAAGTATTTAAGCTTAAGTTATTATATAAAAAAGTGAGCAACAATGGTTTAAGCTTATGAAGAAAGCCATTTTGAAGGCGGAACTGTTGGGAAAAGGACACTATAAGAAGGGGGCTGGCTGAAAAGTTACTGGGTCTTTTCAACGTCTTTTGGAAGGCTTTTGGAGGTCTTTCTCAGGTCTTCTGAGTTTCTGCCAAGAGCTTTTGGAATCCTTTTGATCACCAGAAGGAGATTGTTTGGACTGATAAAACCCAAGATAATGGAGCAGGAGCCCAAGAATAGGAAGCTGGATCCTAAGCGCGGCGCCAGAGTCTAAGTTTAAGGTGCCAGAGTCCAAGTTTAAGGTGCCAAAGTCCAAGTTTAAGGAGAAGGAGTCCAAGTCTAAGGAGCAGACGTCCAAGACTAAGGTGCAGAATTCCAAGACCAAGTACAAGAAGTCCAAGATATTGTTGGAGGACTCCAATTATTGGCAAATCCATATTGTTTCCTTGATCCCCCAGGCCATATACCAGAAGGTTTCTAAGGGGATCTTCCTTCTGAGAGTGAATAAAAGCCCATTTTGACCCCTATACATATTTCTGAGATACATTTCCCCTTACTAAAGAATGACAACCCCTTCCAGCCGGTCCCTGGCTACAATCAAGGAAAAACTTGGGGACTGGTGGACAGGAACCCCACACTCAAGCACACCCCTCAACCCAGCCCCACTCGTGACCCCCAGCCCAACCCCCCTCTCTTTTCCTCCCTCAGAGATCCTGGTCCCACTAATCTCAGAGGAAAACTTGGATGGACAAGAGCTCAGACCCAAGTGTGCCACCTGGCTGCTTGGTGGGATGCTTTTGATGGGCTTGGACTCATACTTCCCCCATCTATCCGCTGTGTCCTCCCTATGGACGCCCCTTCAAGCGGCCATCTTAGTCTTACACTGGATGATGTCCTGGTGGATCCTTCCCCCAGGATGGGGGCAAAACTTAGTTAGTTTAGCCCCCCTCTCACACAAAATCCACCAAGGCTAAGCGGCAGCCCAGCCTACTTCAGCTCACTCATCTTGAGGCAATCAGGCAGTGGTTAACCAAGGATTGCCACCTGGACACACTTGCTGTCCAATCAAGGTTGGCTACAGAGTTTGGGCTTTCTGTCTCTAAAACCCTTGTTTATCAAGCAATGATCAATTTGGGCTTCTCATGGAAGGTCCTCAGAGTTTCTCTGCACAATAAAAACAGCAAAAAATTGAGGATTGACACATTTCTGCCAAGACCTGTGTGGCTCCCAAGAAGACAGGAAATGTCCAATTCTTTTACATCAACAAATCATTATTTTCCTCCTCACTCAGGTCTAGGCATGAATGGGTCAAGAAGGGGTCCAAGGACAGCGTAGCCCATTGTGCAGCTGTCCATTCCCAGACCTATTCAATTGTAGCAATTCTTGGTCCTTACAAGTTTGATCAATATCAGATGATCAATGTAACAGAAATAACTGGAGAATATGAAGCCATTTCTAAATGATGGGGAATTACAAACCAAATCCACATACAATTGATTATTAACCACTAACAAGGCTTCAGATATTTTTTTGTGAAATTTCCAATTGAAACTCCAGGATTAAGTAGAACCAGTAGTCCTAGCCAGAGTAAACCAAGATAAATGACCTGGGAAAGCATCAATGCATCTTCAGCGTAGAATTCTGGGCATTGAGAAGGGACACAATTTTCATTTTCAAGAATGGGGGGAGGAGCTACAAAATTGGCTGGCGTAAAATTGACATTTGGGGCTGCCAACAACAAAGTTCCCAATGCTGGGCCCCATCTTTCTGAAATGATTTGGTTCAGAATCAGATTGTACAGGATATACTGTAACAGCCCAATCACAGGATGCATTTTAAAAATTAAAAATTTAGAACTTGGGATAATTGATTTTTATTGAGTAAATTTAGGAGGACTCAACTCTTAGAGTTAAAACAGGGAAAACTATTCAATATATATATCAGAAAAATTGACTAAGCAATACCACCTGAGTCCTGACCTCCTATTTCTTTTACATTGCTAAGTAAGTATCTGGTCCAAGTTGCAAAGAACCCTTACATGACTAGTCTCTGACAACCATACTGATTAACAAGCTCATATTGGGTAACCCTCATATTACGTCAATTTATCAACGTCAGTTTGAAAGGGAGAGCTGGTTTCAGCTGGCAGATGGAGCAGCTGTGACCCATTTTCAATCAACTGTTTGGTTTAAATCCGTTAACTTGGTCAATTTTGATACAGGTTTTCCATCCTTCTGAGCCTTCTTACTTGGACGGACAATACCCAACATTAGGGAATCTACCATAACAATCAAGGGTTCCCATAATAGCATGACATTCCTTGATTTTCTCCAAGCTGTGAAGGAATAACTCTAGATCAATAACAGCAGCACAACCAACATTGTTGTGTTGGATAATGTCAGGCTCCAAAAAGTGGATCTGGTTGTGTCCAAGTTTCCACCCATTGACAAAAATAGCCATTCCTCTAACCACCGCCTTGCTGATTTTCCAATGAGACTCCTCTTCCTCCCCCATATTCTCCATTCCTTAACCCAATTGAGGAGGTCTTTGGGTGGATCAAGAATACGGTGAAGAAAGGCCTCCCTCAGGACACCAAGGATCTCTTCAATATTCTTGAAATTAGCCAATTTGCTATGCCATCTGATGTGGTGGCGGCTTTTTAGAAGCACTCTAAATCATTCCTCCCTAAAGCCCTCAACTCTGAGCCAATCAGATAAATGTGCGCCCTGGATTTTAATTGTTTTTTGTTTATTTTGTTTTTAATAGTACTCAAAAATTATTATTTATATATAATGACGTGACGTTTGATTGTATTGATAAGGTGCGCCTTTTGGGGAAGCTTCAAATATGGAATTGGGAAAGAAGAGAAGTATATTTTATTGGGTAATACTTTAGACTTATATAGACTTGGCTGTGGTGGAGGTTTAGTTGGATTGAACCTAGGGGTTGGTCATATGCAGGATAGGTTTGAGCACTGGATACTTGGACAGCCATGTGATATTGCTTGGTTGCCATTTCTGGTATGTCAAACGGTATATGGGAAGGGCACCAAATGGGGCAATGACTGTATGTTAAGTAGGTTGGCAGTAGCCAGAATGCTTGTACATCTAGATCCTCAACACACACCCCATAAGGGGTTACTCTGGTACATCAGGAGGGGGCTTTGTCTTAACGGCTGTTGCCTGATGTTCCTGAAGTTGTTGGCTAGTTGGTACCAGTCTGGTTGAGTGTTCTCCTTTGCTAAGGCGGAGACAGGTTCTGTGGTACTTCTTGACAATGGGGGTTTTGGCACCTTGGAATTTCACTAGATAGGTGTTTTGATCTGGTCTGTACTTGATGATTTTTCCTGGTCCTCTGTATACTGAGTCTAGTTTATTTCTGTTGCCAGCTAGGACCCAGACAGGGGAGTTGATGGGAAGTGGTTCCTCTGTGGAGGTTAACTTTTGTGTTTTGAGCCTTTTTATTTCTGCTATTTTAGCTTTGAGGTGTATGTATTGTAGATTCAGTACTTGTTCTACTGCAAGGGAATTCCCTGGGGGAATCTTTATGTATGACTGCTTGTTGCGGGTAATTATTTCTGGTTTGTATCTGTATATTAGTTCAAACAGTGAGTAGCCTGTCCCTTAATTGGTGGAAACCCAGTATACTAGTAATGCATGTTTAACGTATAGTGGCCATGTGTCTTTGGCTTTGCCATCCATTAATTTCTCTAGGGTCTTGATAAGGCTGCTGTTTAGGCGTTCCACTCTGCCGTTGGCCTGTGGTCTGTATGGAGAGGTTGTGGAATGTTAAATTTTTTTGGATTTTAAGTTGTTGTTTACTATGTGGCCTGATAACTTGGTTGCTTCATCAGTTATGATGTAGTATGGGGTGCCATAGTTGGCTATGATTGCTTTGTTAATGAATTGGTTTATGGTTCTGCTTTGTGGTCCTTTTTTGCCCAGCAGATGGGCCAGCATGTGGCAAAGTTGATGGTTACAATTAGGAAACATTGTTTTGTCTTTGTTTCTGAGAAGGGCCCCACTACGTCCAGTCCCCAAACCTTGAATGGTTCAGGGTCAGGTACTGGGTTGACCATTGGATGGGGAGCCTTTGTGCTTGTGTATTTCTCACACACTGTGCACTTTTTCAGAACATCAATTATATCTTGTTTGAGATTGGGCCACCATACTATCTCTTTTAATGTGAGGTATAGATTGTTAGGCTTTGTATGTCCTAGTAGGCAGTGGTGTCTTAATATGGTGTCAACTCTTTTTGCAAGTGGGATGTGGGGAACATGTTTATCATTAATAATTTGATATACCTTGGCATTCAATACATGGAATTACTTTTTTATTCCTTACTAATGTATTGTGGGTTAGTTGGTGTGTCAAGAGGTCTTTTCCTTTGGTTTTATACTCAGTATTGTATAGGTTTGGCCATTCAGGGTCCAGGTGGTCAGGATTATTATCTCTTGGCTGACATAGCCTAGAGAGAGCATCAGCTGTGACCAGGTTTTCCCCCTTTTTGTATTAGATGTCCAAATTGAGCTGCTCTAGCAGAGACATCCATTTGGCTTATTGCCGTGCAAGTGTGTTCTGAGTCTTGAAATAGATTAAGGATTTATGGTCAGTTAGTACTCAGACATTTAAATGTCCTTCTAGATAACATCTCCATTTCTTGCATGTGTGGTATATTGATAGCAATTCCTTATTGTGTATTGGGTATCTCTTCTCAGTGTTGGTTAGTTTTCTGCTTTTTTAACATACTGGCAGGAAGTCTTTCTGCCCTGGCTAATGGATGTGTAGGACTGCGCCAATGGTAGTGCCACTGACATGTTAATTAGGCTCTTAGCATCTGTTGTTGTTAGGGTATTGCAATATTGGTGCTTCAATCAAAGCTTTTTTTAATAGTTGGAAATTCTTGTCACATTCTGGTGTCCAGATGAATTTCTTTTTTTCATTACCCTTGTTAAGTCATTGATTGATGTGGTGAGTTTTCTGCAGTCTTTGATGTATTTCCTTAGGTAAGCTACTATAACAAGAAAGCATCTAACTTGTTTAACAGAGGTGGGGTGTTGCATGACATTTATGGCTTTTATTTTTTCTGGATCTGCTTTGATTCCACTGTCAGAGACAATGTGGCCCAAGAATAGGAGTTCTGTTTCCATAAATTGGCACTTATTTGGTTTTGCATTAATTTTGTGCTTTTCAAGCCAATCAAGTGTCTTGCAGACATGCATAAGGTGTTCCTCTTTTGTTTTTGAGAATATGATGATATTGTTAAGGTAGCATAATGTATTTGAGAGGCCATTTAGCGCTTGGTTTATCATGGTGACAAACGTTGCGGGAGCTTTGGTCATCCCAAAGTTCATTTATTCAAGTTGCCCAGACATCTCTGTCTGGTTCAACCGGCCCGTGGAGCCATAAAGGAATAATCAAGCAAAAGAAAAGTGACAGCCTAAGGGGGGACAAGGAAACCAGAGGGCCCGGAGAAAACCCTTGGGAGGAAGGAGGGAGAGGGACGTGGGGAGTTTGGGCCACTTCTGGAAGGATAAATGCGGCCTGTTTTTGCATTGGAAAGAGGATCAAGCCGGGATAAATGACCACTCTTCTGCTAGCTCCCTGCAAAATATGCTGGATGTATTGCCAAAAAAAACCTGGCTTATGATCCATCCAAGTTTGTGGGCTATGAGGGAGTTAGGGGCCGTGTGCTGGGTGTGGAGTGGCAACAAAGGATTTGATGACAGCAGAGTGAATAACCCACAATGTAGTGTGGAATATTGCTGCCCTAAAGGACTCAGGGATGCAGGAGGGGGCAGCAATGAAAAACCAGTCTACTTCCTGCCCATTCATGGGTGAGGGTAGGGGCGTGCCGGCCAGAGAATTGTGCAGGCTGCCTGCCATACTCTTATGCTCTGGGGGCATTCAAAGAACCTGTGTGTTACGGTATTGGTTGCCCTGCATCTGTTGCAGGTGGGATTGAACAGTTGCTGCAGTCAGCTATGCGGTATACCCTGCGGAGAACCTTCCATGTGTTTGTCTACATTTTGAAGTTAATCTTGTCCTTGTGGCAGTACTTCCAGAACAAGCTCACCTTGAGGCTCATGGTGTTGTGTGGAAGTACCTCCAATATCTCTGGGATCACCACTGGTCTTGGAGGTTCTGGAATGGGTGCCCCAGGGTGGGCAGGAAAGCCCATGAACATTGGGCGCCATACCAATCCAGCCCTTCCTCTATGGGCAGCTGCAGATCTGAATGAGCTGATGCTCCAAATTTTTTATATGTTGATAGCATTGCTTTCCAGAAGGCTTCCATCCCTTGTGTGCCTCTTTTGGTTTTTACTCTTGATAACCAGTTGTTGAGGGTGTGTTGCTTATGAGCTGGTTTAGGCCCAGAGCCTTTGCCCATTGTGTCTGGAAGGCATTGGTCCAGTGGGGTTCCGTCACATGGGTGGAAAGTATCATTGACATTGTTTGTACAAAGATCTTGGCTGAGGCCCGGCAGACATCACTTAAACCCAGTCCACCCCTAAGCTTGTTGCCAATCAGCTTTGTGGTGGCAATTATCTGAGTGCCTGGCCTCCAAAACATGTGTTAACTATCTTATTGAGGCTACTAAAGAACTGTTAGCATAGTGGGATGAACTGTGCAGTGTACCAGACTTTTGAGTACCCCAGCATATTTACAAGCTAGATTCTGCTGATCTGGGTCACTAGGCTGAATTGCCATAAGGATTTGGACCAGGAGACAGCACTGAGGATGCCCAATTTCATTACCTGTGTGTCAAAACCTCCCACCTTGTTCCATGTACCAGATGGCGCACCAGGTCTCTGGTTGGCTTGATGGCAAGAGGGGGTCTGAAGCCAGGGCTCCCTATGATGATGGCCTGGGACTTGTTGGTGTTCACTTTAGCCTGTGAGAGTTTAGAGTAGTCCTTGAGTGCCCTTGTAAATATTGACACATTACTTTTGGATGCCAGTCCTATAACACAATCATTGGCAAAGGCCTTGATTGTGAATGGGTCTTGCCCATAGGTTTGCAGGCCTAACAGTTTGGTGCTGAGGTGGCGTATCCATGGGTTGATGTCTAAATTATAAAGGAGGGGGCTGAGAGGGTCTCCTTGACAGAGGCCTTGGGATAAGAAGATCTCTTCTGTCTCCCCATGGGCTGTCACCACCTGGATGGAAGATTCTTGTAGAAGAGATCTCAGCCAGGCCCTAAAGGTTGCAGGGACTGAGTGGGCGGATAAACACACATCAAGGTATGGTCATGATACCCTATCATAAGCCTTTTCTTAGTCCATGAAGATAGCCATACAATTTTGGATTTGTCTCTCAGTATATTGGTGACTGTGTTCACATTGTTGGCAATATTGCGGCCCGGAGTAAATCCGTGTTGATTAGGATGTGTGGCCTGAGGGATTATCTTGCACAGTCTGGCAACCAGAATTTTGCAAAGTAGCTTCTGGTTGGTGTTAAGGAGTGTTATGGGCCACCAGTTCTTCAGTTCTTCTCTTGATCCCTTCTTGTGAAGCAAAACAGTCAAGCTATTGCCACCACCCGGGATAATAGACCCATTTCTTAGGGCCGCGTAAAACATGTCCAAAAGAATTGTGCTGAAGAGAGTGAAATGGTGCCGGTAGAATTCATATGGCATCTCATTGGGCCAAGGGGCCTTCTGTTTTGGTGCCATGTAAATGGCTGCTTCCAGCTCTTCCATTTCAATAGGGAGGTCAAGGTCTTACATTTTGGGAGTTACTGAGCCACCTCTAGCCATTTCCTGAGGGCCGTTGGATTTATTTCCCTTTTGGAGGCATATAAGCTGCTATAGAAAGTGTGTGTTGCGGAAAGAACCCCTTCCTTTGAGGTGTGAGATGTGCCTTTATCCACAACTTCAGATAGAGCCTTCTGTGCTCTCCTTGTCTTGTACATGGCAATAAAGGCCTTGATAGGCTTTTTGCCCTTAATGGCCAAAGAGGTTGCCGCCTGAAGGCGGGCCAGGTTTGATCAGTTCTGTTCAATCCTAGCCAATTTTACGCGGGCCAATTGCCAGGAGGCCGTCCAGCCTGTGGTTTTTTGTTTTGGCATGTTAGCCTCAGGGGTTAGATAGCTTGGTTATTCTTTGTTCATAGGCCTTCTTAGCTTTCATGAGTTAGGATGACTCCTTGAGAATCTGCCCCTTAACATTAGCTTTAATGGTGGCCCATTGGTCTGCCTGCCTGTGTTTTTTTGTTGATCTCATTGTTGAGGTGATTGATTGGCTAATCCATTTTCTGTTTGAGTTGTTAGGGAGAAGGCATGATCTGCGCGCTGCACAACCCCTTTGGTCCTCAAACATAACAGTGGCGCAAAGGAGTCTGTGTTTGAGCCCTAGGATGTCAACTGGTAGGTGTGGAAAAGATACGGCTGTCAAGCCTGTGGAAATGAATATATAGTCAATACAGGAAGCAGATAATTATTTTGTTTCCACAGGGTTTATCTGAGTCATAATTGTGGGGTATCCTGCTTCAAAATCTGCTATGTTAATGAGTCCCAAGCCCTGTTGCCATTCCCCAAACCAGCCTGTATGGTCCAGAAGGGGGATGAGTGGAGCCTTGTCTGCTGGTAGAAGCCATGAGTTGAAGTCCCTGACACAGATGGTATTTGGAGGGAGCTCAATGTGCTTGAGTTGTGCAAAAAAGGTTACTTTTGTCCTTGTGGGCTGACAGGCCGTAAATAACTGCAAAGGTGAAAATTTCATCTTTGATGTCAATATCTGCCATTAGAAGTCTGCCGTCAAGATGTGTACATTTTTTTGTTGCTTTGATTGGAGATCCCAGTCTGATCCATATGCATATTTCTTGGACCAAAGGGTAGTGTGTGGTAGCATGAGCCGCTGAAAACTTGGCCCAGCCTCAGAGCTGCAGTTGACTTCAGTCAAGTCCACCAAATCAGCTTTGAGGGAGAGCATGATGTTTCTTTTCTTTGCCTGGGACTGGGGGCATGAAAATCCTGCAATGTTGAGTGTCCCTATTTTGATTGTGGTTCCAGTAGCCACTATGCCAACGTGGCCCCACTGGCAGTGGGACCACTATTGTTATTGGCTGTGGAGTCTTTCAGTTTCTTACTCACCTTAGACTTGATAGGCTCCCCTATTGTGTATGGGGATGGCTTGGTTACTGCAGCAAGTTTGTTCTGGGCCTTGCGTCTTGGTCTGCCACTCTCTTGTGTAGAAGATGCTTGATTGTGAGTGGGTAGAGTTGGGCTTGTGCATTTTGCATGTTCTCTTGGGCCTCTGCAGATGGGGAATCAGCCAATAAAACACAGGCCGGGTTTTCCAGGGGTTCCTGTTTCATCTGGGCCAGATTTTCCATCAGCCCATTCATTTCAGTGTCATTAATAGACTGGTTCTCTCGCCCATGCATTTGGGTGGTTTGAGGTGCCTCTGCCTGGTCAGATTCAGGTATCACTATTGGTTGTGATTGAGGCTGAGTTTGACCCTTTGCATGAGCCTTTTTCTGGCGTGATGTGATTGAATTGACCACCTCATACTCAGCCAAGGTGCCCCAGGCTAGGGCTACAAGAGCATTGACCTGGGTACCAGTTGGCTCAGTGTTCTGGGGCTCTTTGGGGTTGTCTTGTTCCGCGGCCTGGACCCCTGCTATGGTTGTGGGTTAGAGAGCCTCTATGTGGCCAAGCACAGAGCATAGCGCACAAATAGGCAGGGGTTTTTTCTGGGAACACCTTGAACTTGCTACTCAATGTACCATTGTTTTTCAGAATAGTTGCACAACGTGGGATGGAAAAAATTCTGCTATTCTCATAATGCTTTATCATAGTCATTGCCTTTGCTGTGGTCAGGTACCCCATGTATGGGTTCTTTAGCAGCTCAAACTGCACAATTTCCTCATTATTGGACAGTCCCTCTTTCAGCTGAGATTTTACCTCCTCTCTAGGCATGTCCAAAGGCAGGGCCTCAAAGGACATGAAGAGAGTGGTGTCCTGGTTGAATCTGGTGCTTGTGGTGGGCAGGACTGTCTGGGTCTTCTTCCCCTTGGGATTGGTAATCTTAAGGGTGAAGATCTCCTCCACTGCTTGATCTGCATCTTCCTTGCATAAGAAGCCCAAATCAAAGAAGTCCTTGAGAGGGCTCTGGTAGAGGACACCGCCTTTGGATAAGCTGTGGCTATTGCCTTGGATGCCTCTTGGAACTTGATGGGGTTGCCTCCAAAGTTGACTCTGATCCCATGAGGAACAGAGGACTTGGGGAGGGCTCTGGTGATGTCCTGAAACCATTGTTCAGAAGTGATGAACTTGAGCCAGACTTAAGATGGCACAAATGGTTTCTTCTTGGTGGTTCTGGCAAAGTATGCCAGTTGGTCCTTGACAGGGCGCTTCTGACCCTGGACCACCTTGGCTCAGAATCTGGTGTTGTTGTTCATACCTTTCTTTTTAATAGAAGCCTTGTTTAAACTCAGACTCTTATGCGCTTATCACTTGCTTTTAAATTCTCAATTCCAAAAAGTGGGATTAAGCTGATCAAGAAAGGTGTCATCCCAAAAAACATTACTCTACATTCAAAGGATTTAAATTGTGTATGGAACACAGTTTTTGATATGTTCTTATCTTACTTTGACTTGGTTATAACCTGAGATGAGGTCAATTTTGGAGAAAAATTTGGCTTCTGAGAGTCTTGCAAACTTATCCTCTATGAGTGGAAGGGGATATTTATTTTTCACTTTGCTTGCATTTAGTGCTCTGTAGTTGGTTACTAGACAAAGAGTGCCTTCTTTTTTCTTTACAAAGAACACTGCTGCCCACCACAGGGATTCAGGCAAGCTTGAATACTTTTGCTAGATTGTCCTCAATGTGTGTTTTGAGGGTTTGGGTCTCCATGGGAGAGAGTCTGTAGAGGGGCGCAGGTTTAGGCATGGCTTTACATAGGTCAATTCCATGTTTGACCTCTCATTTGGGGGGTAACTCTGTGAGTTCTTCTTTGAATACATGAGTGTATTCATTTAGGAGTGCCACAAGTTCTGGGCATTGGATTTTTCTTGTTTGTATATTATTTAATTTGGTGTACCTCATTATGTGGAGAGTACTATCTTTTGTTGGACGTTCTGAGTTGTCTTGGTTTATGACCTGTACAAATACTGTGTCTCTTAGAATGAGGTTGTTGGGTTCTTTGAGGATATTAAAATTGACTCCGTTGCATTTAATGATCATGGTTTTTGTTTTCCAACATATGCTGGGGTTCACTTGGTTGAACCAGGTTATGCCTGCTACAATGTCATAGTTTATATTGTTCATGACAAGTCCTTTGATGGACGTTTGTATGCCTTGGAGGTATATTCTGAAGGGAGTTGTTTTGCCTTTGAGTAGAACCTTTGACTCGTCTGCCATTATGGCGTATTTGAAGTTGGATTTGAAAACTGGTATTTTGTACTTGGTTATAAATGGTTTGCTTACCATAGTGTGTTGAGCACCAGAGTCAAATAAAATTTTATGTGTATGTGATTTGTAAGTGCATGGGTAGACAAGAAGTTGTGAGCAATCTTTAATTTTTAAGTTCATAAAAATGGAGGATTGCGGGACACATGGGATGTGAGTAGCAAAGTTTGTGCCTTGGTACAGTTTCTTGTCAAGTTGGGGGGAGACAGGGACACTTAAGCCTGTTCCCTCTCTTCTTTTCCCTGTTCATCTGTTTTGAGACCTTTGAGGTCAGAGAATGTGGGGTCAGATTCATAGTGTGTTGCTGTTTCAGCATTGTTTATTTGGTGGTGTCCTCCTTCTTGGGACAGGAGAGGTTTGCGCTTTGACTGTGATTGCCATTGTTGCAATTGGATTTGCTGTTACTGTGATTAGTGTTTTGGTGTTTGTTGCCATTGGAGTTTTCTCTGCCTTTGTTGTTTGAGGATTGTTTGCCATTGTGTGCAGCATATTCCATGTTTGCACGTTTTACTGCACACTTGGCTTCTGCAATGAGCGCAGGCATGGAGGTATTAGCCTCCAGACAAATGAGGGCAGCAACAGAGAATTTCATTCTGTTGATTAATGAGGCTCTGGTATGTATGTTGTCAGCTTGTGCTGGGCTTTAGATTTTGCAGTGTATTTCTTCAAATTCATTGGCATAAGCTGTGATAGTGGTCTTCTGAGGAAGATTGCTGAGCTGTATTGCAATGTCTTGAAGGGATTTGGTAATGCAGAAATTGTGTGTGATGTCCTCTTTGAACTCTTCCCAGTTGTCAAGCTGGTTGTCAGTTTGTGAGCTAACCCAGTTGGCAAACCAGTTAGCTGCGGCCTTGTACAGGCGCTTGCTGGCTTCCTGGACCCATTTTTTGTGGGGGATTGGGCTGGCACAGAGTTTAGTGGCTGAGTGGTCTAGCCGGTTGATGACGTTTTCTTTGTTTTTGCCAAAGAACTTGTCAATACCAATATATTTGGTGTTGGTAATTTCACCTGTGGTAGGTGGTTGTGCGTTTGTTTGTGGTTGAAGAGAGCAACTGTATTGAATTATCTTGGTGCATGCCTTGGGCATGACCAAACCTTTGAATACAGTGCATCCACTAGGTATATTTTTGTTGATGTTGTGGGTGCAGAAGTAAGTTTTCCAGGTCTCCTGGGATGTGGCCTGGTTGAGTACGTGAGCAAAGGTGGGTAGGTTTTGGTCAGTTATTTTCTCTTTCATGGGTGTGGTCCAAAACCTGTAGCTGCTACCAGTGATAAGGTGCGCCTTTTGGGAAAGCTTCAAATATGGAATTGGGAAAGAAGAGAAGTATATTTTATTGGGTAATACTTTAGACTTATATAGACTTGGCTGTGGCAGAGTTTTAGTTGGATCAAACCTAGGGGTTGGTCATGTGCAGGATGGGTTTGAGTCACTGGATACTTGGACAGTCATGTGATATTGCTTGTTTGCCATTCCTGTTATGTCAAACAGTATATTGGAAGGGCACCAATCAGGCAATGACTGGATGTTGAGTAGGTTGGCGGTAGCCAGAATTCTTGTACATCCAGATCCTTGACAGTATTATAAACATATAAGAATACATACAAAAGGTAAGTAAAATTAATTATACTAGATATTGGGACACATATTTTTATTATAATGCACTGAATATTATATTGATTGTTGCGCTAACAAATAAATAAATTAAAAAAGATAGAAAGAGATTAATTTATTTAAACCTTTGTGTACCCTTGTTGGTAATTTGGCTTTTTTAAGCCATAAATTGGTCCTTGCAAGTCTTCATCTGATCTTTAATATTTCAGTGCCACTATAGCCACATGACACAAAAACCAATGATTTTCATGTATCTCTTATCAATTAGTACTTATGACTGGGTTAAGAATATCAAATCTATTTATGAAATCATATTACAAGGAAAAGATAACTTGCGTTCTAAACAAGCACTTGTTTAGAACATAAGTGGAGCAGGCCGTCTGTTGCGGATAAATTCAGTTCTTAATGTTTAACTATGTAATAAGGGAACCTGTACTTGACAAGCTAGTAAATAAAAAAAAAATTAATTTTTTTTTATTATTTGACGTGTTTGTGACTATAAATAATGTCTTATAATATATTTAGATATCTTACTATTATAATTTAGATATTAAAACTTTTTAAATTTTAATATTCAAAAAAAAATTTAAAAAAAATTAAAAAGTTAAATTTCAAGGGAATATAATTTATTAGGGAGATGCAAATTGCAAATGAAATGTGATTATTCTAAAGAATTATACCACAAAATCAAATTTTCAGCTAGAGCGTCTAATTGGATCCACATACTCTTCTGTATGTGGTGGACAACCCTGTATGCAATTGCTAGAGGGGTGGCGCCCTGCACCCCGGTGGTTTCCAAACGCTTAATAAAAGGGAGGCAGGTAAGCAAATTGATCAGCAGATTCTTTTCAGGAGGCATGTAAAACCCATACAACAATGCCAGTGCAAAGGGGTTGTACAGGCGTGTTTGACTGTCCTATACCCCTGTGGTTTCTTCTGGCGTTCAAGTGCTAATTGACATATATCAAGTTTTATAGGTACATCCTCCATATTTTTGACATTAGTCTTTAATATGCAATGTAGTAGGATTCCTAGGTATACTGCAACGCAAATCCTTTGAAAGGTATATTTTTCAGAGAACATGTATAATTTCTTATATAATTGAATTAATCTGTTGATAAAGGACATGTTGCTGAATTTGAAAATAGTTCCAGAGGGCGCCCAACTTGTATCTGCCCCCATGCCTCTGCAAAAAAATGAATAAAGGCTATAAATTATTCACAAGGACTGTGTCCTTGACTTTATTTGATAATGCTTTGAATAGTTCATTAAAAAGATTCAGTTTTAATATATTTGTTTCCTATTTGAAAGTTGGTTTTTATTAGGTTTTTTCATATTCATTGACATTTGAAAAGGGAAATTGTTGTATACTTTCATAAATATATTCATCGAAATTCATCTTGATATCCCCACAAATTTCAGTCACCTCTTTGAAGTTGATAATGCTCCTATTTTGTATGCTTCCCTAATCCACAGCAAGCACCCTGTGGGTGTTAAATGTTCCCTGGCTTTTGCTTCTATATCTAAAAATTATTCATATTCATTTGAATTATTTTATTTATTTCATTTTTTTTTGCTTTACAGGGGCTACCAGTGATTGGTAACCCCCGTAAAACCAACTGGGCATAAAGGCCGCCACTTCAGCAACCTTGTCCCCATTCCTAGTTATAACTAAAGTGAATATAAGTAAAACATAAAAAGACTTACTGATTGTTTCCCCTGAGGCCTGCTCAGCCACAGGCGCCCCTTCAGCAATTTTTCATGAGCGTTGGCTGCTCTTTATTTGTTTTTATGGGTTGATCTTCCTTATTTTCTGTGCTACTTGTGTTTTCTCTTGATTTTCATTAGTTGAATTTTCATTGTTTATTGAGGTGCTTTTGCTTCTTGATTGTGTTTTGTTTTCATCTGTTTCCATTTGATCAGTTTCCTCTTTATTTGTGTTGATTTCTTTTGAGAGTTCATTTCCTTCAATCAATTTGATTTTTTGGTTATTCTTTCTGTTGGTTTTTTTGTAAATTCACACAAGTTTTAACTTTTCCCTTTTGAAATCTAACCGCTTGAGTATTTCCTTTTGAAGATTTAAAACTATTTCCTTGTGTTCTTTGTTGACTATTGTTCCCAGGCTATTTTTTGAGGTTTTGTTTTTCTGGACCAAGGCCCTTCCCTCATTTCCCAGTTGATTTACCACAATTTCCCTTATGTTATGTTCAAGCTCAACAACCTTTTGGAGGGCTAACTCTAATTTGTTGATAAAGCTGTAGATATTTGACATTTTGTATGAATTACATAAAAAACTGGCCTTTTTAGTAATAGCTTCAACACATTAATACTTTTCATCATCATTAATAAATTAAAGACCATAAATGTAAATATTGCATTAAAATATTGAAATTAGACGTCAACACTTGATATTTTGATATTATGTGCATAACTCAATGCATTTTTTAATAATAACATTGTAGACAAGGCCTTTTTCATTGTTTTATTTAAATGGACTGTGTTTATATTAGAGAGCCATTGCTGCTTAGTATGAATATTGATACTAGAGTATTTTACAGCCTGTATATTTACCTATTGGTAATAATTCTATAAACTTTTCAGTCAGATTTTGTGATGTATTAATAATGTAATGGGCTAACAAATTACTATTTATTACCATTAATTAGCTGATTTTCTTTGCTGTGGCAATTGTGCATTTTCTGATATTTACACACTGGTATCCAATTTGTCATAGAATATGCAGCCTGGGTGCTGATTTCTATAAATAGCTAGTCTACTACTTCTTTATATTTACTATACCTGTTGTGGTATAGTGATAGCCTGGGTAAGGACAGAAAAATATAAGAAGATAATAAGAAAAAACTAGTATTTGTTATGATAGTATTGCACTTATATAGTGTGAGGTGGGGTAATTTCCACCAGGGGAAGGGAGGCACAGAAAGAATGACTTTCCTAATGGAGGGGAGTGGATTGGCATAGCAGAAAGTCCTGCGCTAGAGAACAACAGGTTTCATGTGGCTTTCCTTAAGGTGACAGGTGGCATTAACTTTGTTGTTCTATTATTAACCTTGGAAGTAAAGCCTGTGTCTTGTGTGCATTTGAAAGGCGCTTCAAACACCTGTTTTAAGGGTGTTTTAACATCATCAACCTTATTAAAACCTGGACGTAATAAAGCAATTACGCAACCGTTCTGTTGCTCAATTCCTAGATGGACAACTTAATGTCTAATCCATTCAATCTGAGACGCAATTGGTTGGTTTTACATCCAATCACACAGGCAATAGGAAGATGGTTGCTACCCTGAGACCAGATGCTGTCAGGATGGTAACCATCATTCCTATTGCCTGTGTGATTGGATGTGAAATCAACCAATTGGAAACCAGTGCGTAAATATCAGAAATGCACTATTGCCACAGAAAAGAAAAAATCAATTAATGGTAATAAACAGTAATTTATTAACCCATAACGTTATTGTTACCTCACAAAATCTGACTGAAAAGTTTATAGAATTATTACCAATAGGTAAGTACAGGTTGTAAAATGCACTATGTATCAATATTTGTACTAAGCGTTAATGACTCTCTAATATAAACACAGTCCATTTAAATAAATTACAATGAATTTTATTAAACAAAACACATTGAGTTAAGGACATAATACCAAAATATAAAGTGTTGATGTCTAATTGCAATATTCTAATGCAATATTTACATTTGTGGTTCTTAATTTATTATTGATAACAGAAAATATTTATGCAAATAATTTTATGTTATTCATAAAAAATACAACATTTTATTGATTATGAGAATGTCAATAATGTAAAAAGAATATGTTATTAATTATACATCAAAAGAAAAAATACCAACTTTAATAATTTGTCACAAAGAAGGGTTTTATTTTACTCATCAAAGGACAAGTAGGGAGGGAATGGGCGGAATGTACAGCGCCATCATCTGCAATTGTAAAAGGGAAGACATCAGAGGTAGTGGGGAGGGAATATGCGGTGGTTTGGGAGTCAGGGTGAGAAGGCAGGTGGCTTGATGGGGAGGCAGGGTTGGTTGACTAGGAAGAGGCAGCAAGAGCTGATTTCTTGATTTGCTCAAATTCTTCTTCTATCACATATGTGGGCTTGAAAAACCAAATGGATGGGCGTGGGGAGAGGCAGGAGCCCTTTCTGGACTTATCACTATCACTTGCATAGAATATAATAAGATCTGATAAGTCCTGGACAAATACAGAAGGGAAAAGCTTGTACCTCTTTTCAATTTGGGAGCACAGTTCATTGTAGGTGGCAGGATTTAAGCGCCTGAGAGCTGAACCAAAATTGTAAAGACATACATCTGCAAGATGTATGTCAGCGTGGTTGGTGGGATAGGACCAGCAGGTGTGCCCCGCAGCCATAATTTCTTTGGCTGCCCATTCCCGCTAACCCATCTCTAAACTCAGTACAACTGTTATACAGCTTGTTGGGTAGCCCACTTCTCCAGCATGTCCTTGAGCTCCATCTGGTAGGCATAACCATCTGCAGTGTTTGATATTGCCAAGTAATGATTGACACCTAATAGGGAAACTGCCAACAAAAATCCAAAAAATCAATACAGGATTGGGCTGCGCTTGTAGATGTCAGATTTGATGTGCTTTTCCCCCAAAGTCTTGGATACTTGTCAAAATCTTGGCATACAATAAGAAAATAATGTCATTACAGGCCTTCATTGCCCTTCCTTTGATAAAATTAATAATGGTTGCATTGTAGGGGTTGGTATACACCAAACTGGGGCCACTGAGAACCTGATTGGACAAGATTCTGACAGCAACCACAACTCTGTTCATCCACAAATTGACTGTTCTTTTATTGGTGAAAATACCATGAAGTCCCAGTTGGAGACAAACCTGGACCAGGGGCATCTGCAGGTCACATTCCATAATAACTATCATGAGAGGGTGGGCTTTTTCACCTTCAGTTGAAGTACAGGCACCAGTCAGGGTCTTCTTGGGAGGGGGGCCACAGTTGGCATGGACTTGCAGGGTTGCAGCCACAGTGGACTTTGCAAAACCCATCACAGCCGCAATTTCTCCAAGGGACATAAGTATCCCTCACTTTTCAACCCTTGAGAACAATCTCCGGAGTGATTAGTTTTCTTCTGCGTCTTGTAGGCTGGTTGGCTGGAGGAGAGATGCATCCTTCTTGGGAACTGGACAGTGCCATCTTATTGACTGTTTCTGGATTCCAGGTTCTCTGGGTGATCCCATGGCTCAATTGCCCAATTCCAGGTGTTAGTGTTGATACATGATTTGTGTTAGCAGCTGCCTGTGTGTGATGGGCAAACAGGGCCATACATGAGGTTTTGGGAGAAAAAGCACACTCCTGGGTAGTGCTTGCAGAGGGGCCTGCAGGTTGGGAGTGGCCATAGACAGAGGCTTTACTGTTAAGAGACCCAGTGTAGCCCTGCATAATTTTTTCAAGGCCAGGGAACAGCTCATTGACTTGGTTGTTGTTGAAAGAAAACATAATAAATTTTATATTAAAAAATTTAAACCCAAAAAGAAAAATTTATATTTTAATCAATTTTATTGTTAAGTATGTTAAGCCGGTGAATATTATGATCTAAATTTTAGCCGTCCTAAACTGGAATGGGTGATTTTTGAGAATGCCTGTGCTTCCTAAAAGAATCAGCCAAATTCACTCTAGATCCCTTGACATCATTTTGAGATACCCATAAATTATATTTATTTTGAATTCACCTCATTTTTGATTTAAAATTTGGTTCTTGGATTTGACAATCCCGCATTTTCAGATTCATTATATTTTTTACATGTTGTCTATGATTTGTTTGAAATGCAGGAAATCTCAAATTGTACATTAGAATCCCACATTTCTGATTCATGTATCCTGTATTTTTTTGTTTGTTGTGTTTTGTCTTTTGTTAGTTGAGTTATCTGCTCAAGAGATTCAGAATTTGCCAACTTAAATAAACCAAAAAAGTCAAATTAAATGGTTGATTTTATTAAATATTTTATTTTTCACTCAGCTGAGTTGCCTGCAAAGGTGATTCAAAATTTGGACCAAGGATTTGACAATACCCCATTTTTACGTTCAGGTTCTGAATTTACAGTACTAATTAACTCTGAAACAATCTTCAGCCAATTGGATCAAGTGATACATCTGATTGGAATATTATTTTATTTTACTTCAAAATCAATAAAGCAAAACATGCAGGCCAATCATATTTTACTTGAAGAAGTATTTATCCAATTAATTTGAATTGCATCTCTTTAATTGGCAACCATCATACTTACTCATTCTGCAAGTTAACTTACTATATGTCAACAATCAGAATTAAAAATACTTTGATGTCAACAGCATTGGAAAGTCATAATTAAGTTTTTAATCATGCAGACTACTAAATGTTGACACTTTTTTAATAAGCAGAAACCTGTTTCCTGAACTTTTACTTAATAAAAACTAAGCTTCAAAATACTTTTTAGGGTAATTTGACAACATAGATTTTAAAAAGTCCATAAAAAATTATACATGGCAATTAAAAAATTCATAAAAATACACTTCAAAAATAATTCACTATGAAATTAACTATCTTTAATATAAAATATTTTTACCACTTATAAATATAAAAAAATCCAATATACAAAAAAATACTACTTAAAATTTACATATTACAGGATAATATAATCATCAGAAACAGTAATATAAAGTTTTCTATATTAAAAACTACAAAAAACATATAATTTACTAGTAAAATATCAATATAGACCATGTAATATAGTCTAAGGCATCAAACTATCAATAGAAAATCAATTTTTTTATAAAAAAAGTATCATAAATTATTAATGAGTTTTTTAGAATAACTATTTATTTAAAAATATTATACTGAACATATAAGAACTATATACAAAATTAAACAATACTCAATAAATTTAATTCAAAGCTAGACTGTGATCACCTGGTTGCCATTAAGAACTGTGGCAATCATCTTGGTGTATTCCCCAATCTCTGAAAGCTTATATTTGGCCTTGACAATGTCCTTGATCTTCTCTTTATATTGTTTCTCTTTGCTGGTTCTCTTCTTTGGCAGCTGCCCAAATTAACTCATTTCACAAGTCAACTTACTGAATGTCAACAAATTGTTGACATTCAGTAAGTTGACATTATTTTAGTATTTATCTGCCAGAATTGGGCATTTCCAAAACTAAGCTAATTTTACATAGTGAATTATTAAGTCAGAATTGCAAAATTAAAAAGGAACAGACATAATGTTGACACCATTTAAAAAAAGGCTTAATTTTAAGCCAAAAAACTAATATAATTTACTATGAAAATGTAAGTTTCATTATACTTTTACATTAAGGTTGACTCCAGTAAGTAATATCTGGATGTTGACACCAAATAAGAATCCATGAGTTTCTTAATAGATTATACAATATTCTGTAAATATTATATTTTTAATATTTTAAACTACTTTTTTTATTAAATTACTTATAAGATGAGCATTGAACAAAGACATATGCCAACTTTCAGAGCATTCTTTGTTTTATTTAGATATTTACTGTTATTTTAAACTCACTGGATAACCTATAGCTTATTTCCGGAAGTCCACTTAAGCCAAAACACATTGTTAAAACTAGAAATTATATATGTAATTAAAACGTCAACTTTGTGTCAAATTGACACATTGCCTAAATTGCAACAAAGGTGTTTGGCTAAGTAAACAAAGTGACTAATTTAAGCAAGATTTAATAGGAGAGTTACTATAAAAGAACACTGACTGCCTGAATGTTGACACCTTCACTAGTTTATTAGTAAAACACTGCCGCTTAACAAAAAGCACGCATACAATGGTATGATAATTCAGGCCAAAGTAACCAGGGATGTACTTTAGACTTCCCTCTACAATCCCTTGTATTTAGTTTTAATAAGCTACATATGCAAATATTTAACTTTTTTAAATTTAAAAATAATCAATTTTGGCCTTAAAAAATCAACTCCAGAAAATATTAACCAAGCTTTATAAGTGATTTACATAGTGTTTTTCTACTTTAATGCAGACTGTCAGTATGTCAACTTCAAAATTAAAGAGTTTTTTTATGCTGACAAACTAAATTAAATTTTTGACTATTGTGACTACCTTAATGTCAACTTTTTATTTAAACATGGTTTTTTTTCTATTCTTTACTAATAAACTAGCTCTAAAATTACTTTCCATACTTCTATAAACTATTTAATTCATAATAAAAGATAAAACAAGTGATTATTATTTAATTTTATTCATGTTTCACATGATTATTCTTACTTTATGAACTCTACTCTAATTATTGTAGGACAAATCTTCCAGGAAGCCACAAAAGAGCCCCAAGTCAACCAAGAAAGTGCCCAAAGCCTCTGGAAAGGCATTAAGTCCCTACCCCAACAAAAAACCAGCCAAAGAGCCCTCAAAAAAAACAGAAGACAAAGGAGAAGACACCAGGCCCTGAAAGCAAAGAGCCCTCCCCTGCCCCCTTCTCTTCTCCAAGATGTTACCAATCAGAAGGAGATGAGGTTTCACTAAACAAGCAAGGAAGAAAGAAGATACCCAAGAATCCAGAACCCCAGTCAATCCCAGATGAATCAAGCTCAAAGGAATAAAGCCCCAAGGAATTAAGCTCATCCCAGTCCAAGAAGCGCAAGAATCCAACTCCAGATAATTCCCCTCCACCACCCAACAAATCTGCACCTCCATACTCCTCATCAAGTATCAATAAAGAAGATCCTGATTATTACCTGTCTGACTATCATTAAGCACCAATTGACCCATGGGATCCCCTAAAGGTTTACAATATAATTAATGCCAAAGGGGATTTTATGCTCCCAAAGAAGTTCCCTTGGTTTTCCCCTCTAATGTCTGTCAAAGGAGGTGCAAGTTTAGTCTGTGATGGCTATGTTTTTAATTGCAACAATCAAAAGAGAGAGGAAGAAGCAAGCATTATGTGTGTTAAAATAGAAGTTGCACTGCCAGGATCAACACAGAAGGATGGGATAAAGTCACTAGTGAAAAGGAGAGCACACATACAATTCTCTAATCAATCTTATTGAAAAGCTTCTAAATTGGTATCTCTACCAAATTATCCAAGTCTCCAAAGATGTCAAGGCTTCTGATCTGGCAGTTAAGGCCACCTCACACCTAAGTAATAAGAACCTGAAGCTCATCCCTGACTGCAATCAATTAGTGAAGTAGATATTTGACAAACGCCGTGATCTATTCCCCCATAAGAAATCTGCCATGGTCCAAGGAGAGTAAGCTTTGACAGAGGGGTTTAAGATGTTCATTGGTGTTGAGTTAATCCTTTTACATGATGATGGGCCTAAAGCAGAAGCAAGAACTATATGCTATGCTAACCAACGGACCTGGAGCAGTTGAGGGATTCAGATACCTGGTTATATGATGGTACCTTTTTTTATGCCCCCGTCTTTTTACCAACTATGGGTTGTACATTCCCTTATTGAAGGCAAGGTGCTCCCAGTTGACTACTTTCTGCTTCCTTGGGCAACAGAAGAGATCTACACAAAGGCCTTTAAAATCCTTCAGGAGGGTATAAAAGCCCTACCCAGTAATAGAAAGAGTCCCCCTGGCCATAACACTAGAACCAATCTAGATGATGATGAAAAGGATGAAGCCACCCTTGCTGCAGAAAAAGAAGCTCAAGATAAAGCACTTGGACCCTCAACTATAATTATGGACTATGAAACTGCCCAGTATAACACTTTTGTAAATACCTTTGATGGAGAGGTCCAGGGGTATTTTTCAATTTTTGCAGACTGTCAACAGGCAACTAAAGGGTCTACCTGAGCTCAGCAAGCTCCACCATCTAGATATATCAGGAAAGTGCAAGTTCTTAATTCAGCAGTTTGTAGCACTAGCCTTTGTAAAGCCATAGCATACTAGACAAGCCTTTGACCTCCTATGCCAGGATCCATATGCCAAGAAACATGATAGTGCCTTCTACCCTATCATTGAATATTATGAACCACAGTGGATTTGATGTAAGGTCACTAATTGCCAGAGCAAGCCCAGAGCCAAAGCTAACTGGAACTGCTACCAGGCAGTTCTTTGGGATGAGATGAAAAACGACTTCATCTTTGGAGGGCTGGAATAAGCATATCAAGTCCGCCTTTGGAATCAAGCCCAGATACAACACCTTCTATGAGCACCTCAAAGTCCAACAGGGGAAGACTGTTGAATCCATCAGAGATATTGAGAACTGCCCTTCCAAGAAGAAGAGAACCATCAAAGAGAAACATTATCAAGAGAAGATCAAGGAAATTGTCAAGGCCAAGTATAAGCTTTCAGAGATTGGGGAATACATCAAGAAGATTGCCACAGTTCTTAATGGCAACCAGGTAATCACAGTCTAGCTTTCAATTAAATTTATTGAGTATTGCCTAATTTTTTATATATTTCTTATAAATTAAGTATAGTATTTTTAAATAAATAGTTATTCTAAATAACTCATTAATAATTTTTGATATTGTTTTTTTAAAATCATTGATTTTCTATTGATAGTTTGATGCTTTAGACTGTATAACATGGCCTATATTGGTATTTTACTAGTAAATTATATGTTTTTTGTAGTTTTTAATATAGAAAACTTTATATTACTGTTTCTGATTTTTATATTTCCTCATAATACGTGAAACTTTATGTAGTATTTTTTTGTGTATTGGATTTTTTTTATTTTTATAAGCAGGAAAAAATTTATTATGGTAAAGATAGCTAATTTCATAGTAAAATAAAATAAAAGTGTATTTTTATGAATTTTTTAATTGCCATGTATAATTTTTTATGGACTTTTTAAAATCTATGTTGTCAAATTACCCTAAAAAAATCTTGAATCTTAATTTTTATTAAGTAAAATGTTCAGGAAACAGGCTTCTGCTTATTAAAAAAGTGTCAACATTTAGTAGTCTGCATGAGTTAAAACTTAATTCTGACTTTTCAATGCTGTCAACATTAAAGTATTTTTAATTCTGATTATCAACATATATTAAGTCAACTTGCAGAATGAGTTACTTCTGTGGTTACCTTTTATGACTGTTGGGTTTAATACCATCTTTTGAGACTATGTGTCCTAGGAAGGGCAGCTGCTCACAGAAGAACTGGCATTTGGGAGGCTTTGCTAGCAGCTTGTGTTGCACCAAGGTAGCAAAGACTGCCTCTAATCTTGGGGTGCTGCACTACTGAGGGGCTATAGACAATAATGATGTCTAGGTAGCCTAAGGCATGCTTGCCTATGTGAGGGCAAACACCTATTCATGAAGGTCACAAAGGTTGAGGGGGCGTTTGTCATACCAAAATTGAGTACCACACATTTTTATGAGTTGTACTTAGTGCAGAAGGCTGCTTTGGGGATATCTTTCTCTTTGATACAGATCTGGTTGTAGCCTGCAATTAAGTCAATTTTGGGAAAGACTGTGGCGCCATCCAAGGCATCAAAGAGGTTGTCAGTGAGTGGTAGTGGTTAACAATTCTTAATGGTAATTTCTTTTAGGGCTCAACAATCTGTGACTAGGCGCAGGGTACCATCCTTCTTGGCCACAAAAAAACACGACAGCCCCAAAAGGAGACTGTGAGGGTCAGATAAGTTCTTTCTCCAATGCCTCTTTGAGGTAAGCACATAGGGTATTGTCTTTGTTTGGAGTCAGACAATGAAAAGGTTGTGCCTTAGGTACAGCTCCTTTGAGTTGGATGGAGTGTTGGATATGCTTTTCTGGAGGCAACCCGGGTAAAGCCTCCATGAAGATTTCTGGATGGTGGGCTTCAATTTTGCAATCTTGAGGTGTAGTGGTGTTCTGGTGGTCTTTGAAGTGTATGATATTGTACTGGCGGAATTCCCAGTTGATTTTCTTGAGGTTTTTTTTGTCTAGGGTCTCTGTGATGCGCACAAAGACGTGGTTGCGTAGGAGCTGATCTACCAAGTCAGGGAAGATCTGGTGGTTGACACCCTTGTGTTTGATGGTCAATACCAAGGTTGCCCAGTCTATGCGGGGATTGTTCCTTTGCAACTAGTCCAGACCCAGTACAATTTCAAACTTGGGAAAGTCAATGACGGGTCAATGACGGGTCCTTGAAGGATGGAATGCAGTTCTCAAGCATGACAAAGAAGGAGGCAGTTTCCCTTGTCACAGCAATGTGATGTTCATCAGCTAAAACCATGTTTTTAATCTGTAAAGTATTGATGGTTAGCTTGAAATTATCTATAAAGCTGCTGTTGACTAGGGTTTGATCTGCACCTGAGTCCAGGAGTGCTGAGCCTGCGTAACTTCAAAAGCAGAAAGGGTAAGACATCAGTTTTTTGGGATGTCTGGTGATGATGTACAGTACCAGGTCCTCTGAGGGCACTTGGATCATTGGGTACTGGTCCACATCCTTGGGTCTTTACTCATTATTGGGAAAGTCAGGAGTTGTGTGGGGAGAGCTTGGCTTACTTACTGCTCTCCTTGGGCTTTTCCCTTGTCTTGATTGTCTTGTGTGGCAGTGATATGGAAACGGTACGGTTTGACTGGCCAAATTTCCCATTTCCATGTTCATTTGAGCCCGCAGGCTTATGGTTTGCATTATTGCTGTTGTTCCCAGGGGGTGGTTGGTTAGAATGCCCGGCTGGGTGAGAATTCTTGGGTTGCTCTCTCTTTCCAGTTTGCGCCTTGTGGAGAGCATTGGGAGTTTGTTCTGCTTTCTCTGCCTTGCGGTAGACTTTGAAAGTTGGTCACTTGGTCCAGGTTTACATGTCTCATTACATGCAACTTGAGTGTGTTGTAGTACATGAGGTGGGTAGCTGGAGTGTAAAAGGCCATGTTGGAGGGGGGAAATAGTCAAAGTTCTTTGTAGGTGTGGGTGGCTCCTTCACTGTACCAGTCTGGGTTAGGTTCTTCACTTGGTGTATGATCATAAGTGCAGTGTCCTTTAGCACAAATCTTTCCATAAAGTCCTGTTTGAAAGTATCCCAATCCTTCTTGGTGTGCTCTTCATGCCACTTGTCACACCAAGTGTCAGTATCATGAGTCAGTCAGATTGAGAATTCTGCAATCCAAAATTGTTACAGGCATTCCATTTGGGCCAGCTTGCTTTGGGCAGATTGGATCCATGCTGCAGTGTTATTGTTGTTGGCTCCAGCAAAAGATCCCAAGGAAGTGCTTTAAAATCTCTGAGCTACGTAGGCTGGCATGATATTTTCATCAGTTGCACAAGGCACAGCTGAGGGAGCCTGGAAGAACCCTTGTGCTGACAGGGAATTGGACGCAGAGAGTGGTCCCACCATTTTCTGATAGAGGGCAAACCCATCAGGTATCTTGTCACTAGGTGTGTATGGTGTCCAGTCTTCTGGGAGGCCAGGCATTATTCTATCAAGGATTTGTTGGCCACAGCAAGTACAGGCAACAGGCAGAATTTTGGGGAATAAATTAGGATGATAACCTACCTGTGCTACCAATGTTATAACTGTGCTGTCTTAGCATAGTTACAAAGGAAAAATACTTAGAAATTAGATAATAATTTTTATTGAGAGATATTGATCATATAAGTATTGTGATAATGGATAACAGGAACATGATTGTGTTAAACACACAATTGAATAGTGAAGGGGGTGGCTTGATCCTGGTAATGATTCAAGCGCCAAAACAAGGTTTCTACCATAAGGGATCATCATCTGTTCATGTTGATGGATTTGGTAATTTGTGTTAACTTCCTAACCTGGCTTTGGGTTACTGGATAATTGGATTGCAGGTCACAAACCTGCTTACTTGGAACCTTGCTGGCAGTTCAAGCCTGCTGTTTTGACAGGTACCACTTTAGAAGCTCTTCAATAAGATTGATTGGAGTATTATGTTGTAATGCAGTTAGTATAAACTAGCCATTATTGACGTCAACACCTCCCATTAATTAGGTTCTAGTACAAAGGGTTGAATTGTTCTGTAGTTCAGATGAATAATAGTTTGGTTGACCAACAGGTCATATCCTAAGAGGGTTATTTAGCCCATCAAACAATCATACCAATTGATGGGCTGAGAATCAATATGATCTGAGGTGAAGTCTGATTAGAGGATCAGTGGCTTAAGTTAATCACAAAACCCTATATAACTCTTCCCTTGTATTATTAAATAAAAGATTGATATTACATTAACTATACTTTATTATACGCACTAGGCAGAAGAATCATATTAGCTTAGTCTTTAGTAATACATAGGTTGTAATTGAGTTAAATGTATACATTCATACCACACCTAGCTGAAAATATGGCATTTGGTACTCAATCAAGCATGCAACAGCCCAATGTTACTTGCCACCCTGATGGGGACTTGTCTTTTGACCAGGGAGGAGATGGAGACAACCTTCTCCCTGCTTTCCTCTGCCATCTTCAAGATCACTCTGATGGGCTATTTACAGAGATCAACCGCCTTGCTGGTACAAGGGATGGTCTACCTAGAAAATTTGTTGTGTTTGGTCAATTCATGACTGACATGTAACACCCATCCAGATGGAGGACCACTCCACTCTTCACCTTTATGTTCTAATTCCACTGAAAGTGGATGGTGATACAGAGCCTAACCAGCAGCAGCTGGAGCAGGCTGTAGGCAGCATGGACTGTGGTGCTTATCATAACAGGAAACACACAAGAAGCTGACAGTATTGCCATCATATGGCACAACCACAATGGAGAAGTTCTGAAACTTGACTAGGATCACTCCAAACCAGCTTTGTTTACAGATGAAGACAATCAAGCAAGCAAAGGAGTACATGCATAGCTTTGCTCACCCCACAATTTACCACAATTGTATTTACTTGGAGTATCAAATTTCCCTAATATCACATCAGGGAAACTTGATCAATAACCAACAAGCATTCCTTTGAAGCCTTTACAATGAGCTTGTAGGCTCTATGGCTAACATCAGCCATCAGATTAATAGTTTGGCTGGAAACAAGAATTACACTGTGACTTGGTCCACACAGCTCAAGGAACGCTAGACTAATTATGTGGCCATAATGATTGGGACTATGCTAGAGCAAAAATAAGTGGATAAAAACTGGCTTTGTACAGTAACCCACCATGTCAAAGGGGCAGAAGCTACTTTTTGTTACCTATGCAGTGAGGTTGCGTTGCACTGTTATTCAGTCTGAATGATTGAGGATGGGCCTTCTACAGTGTCTAACAAAAAAGCCACTATCATTGGCCAACAGGAAATGAAGGAGCTAGCCAAACATGTTAGTGAGATTGATAAGGGCCTTTGAAAATCCCTCTCTGATTGTAGCCACTTCTACATTAAACTCCCTAAAATTGTGAAGCGTATTGACCATAAACACAATCACACAGAAGAAAATCACAACAATCTGGAAATATTAGGTAATAGCCAACAGGCTGCGCAGGAAAAAAACAGTGTGTTGTTTGAAAGACAGGAATAACAGATTGAGACTTGAAGCCAAACTCCACATAGCCAATCAAACAATTAAGGATCTGGCTTGGGAAGTACAATTGCAATACAGCAAGATTCAGTTACTACAAGTTCAAGTGAAGCAGCTACTCCAGATGTACCCACGCCAGACAGATTTGGAGCCAGAACCACAGGTCACTTCCAGAAGAAGTCAGAGTGTCCTCTCTACTAAAAGCCAGGTAATTTCTGAAGATTGTTGCTCTTTCCATAGCTATGAAAGAAATGAGGACAACATGGGCTGGACAATGTAGAAGGTCTACGTGACTGAACCAGTATTAGACAGTAGCAAGACACCTTTACCTGGCGCTGCAGCTTCAACATCTAGGATCAGCAACAATGCTAGAGATGTGGCATCCAAAGCATAATTTTGCGCCTTGACCCATAGAAATACCTCACCTCTGCCCAGAAGAAGCTACAACTTTAGTACTTCTTTTGTGATTCAAAATTTCAAACCAACAAATCTTACCAGGTTTGAAAAGAAAGCAAATGTTCACATGTTCCTCCACCTATACAATAAATTGATTTATGGTGCAGATGATGCCATGAAAAATGCAGCTATCTTTAACTTTTTAGATTTGGAAACATAAACAATAATTATACCAAGAATACCAGAGCAGGGTTGGACCTATGAGAATGTGTCCAGAGGCCTAAATGCGAAATTTGGCAGTGAGGAAGCCCTTTTCTGTTGCAAGATGGAATTCAAAGAAGGAAATATTAAGAAGGGTGAAACTCTTATAAGTTTTTGGAGCACTTCTACTTGGAGGCTCAAACTCTTGTTTTCATGGGAGCCGCTATCTTTGTGGACGTGAAAGGAGCCCTTCTGAACTATGTGCATCTTAACTGTGAGTTATCTATTGCGCCCAAGTCTGGTATTTATGGTGTCCAAACAGTTCCAGAGCTAATGCACCACTTGGGGTCATTTAAAGAGAAGTTTGAGGTTCCCTTTCCAGACTACAAGAAACTTACCTCTTTCCTGTCCAGTGAACCCAAAAACAAGAGCTGGCAGAAGGATCCCTTGAAAAAACCATCAACTGCCGCTACTCCCTTAACCAACAACACTGTTAATAATTGCATATGTTACAAGTGTGGACAACTAGGGCATCTCTCTCAAGACTGTAAGTAACTAAGGTCAGTGTCCTTCACTTGGGTCACACAGAAAGCAAAGATTACAAGCAAACATAAGAAGAAGAGGACAGAGAAGAAGATAGTTAAGAGTCAAAAAACTTCTAAGCAGTCAGGTAAAGGAAAATCTCCTGACTGATTTTAGTAACCAATCCTCTCCACCTATTGACCCATACCCCAACATCACTGATTCTGACAGATGCTTGCTGGATCAAGAAGCTTTTCCCAAAAGATAATTGTCAGATAAGGAAGAAATATCCAAAGACTTGCTACACCAAGTATTGGCTGTCAACACAGTTACAAGAAAGCAGGCAATTCAGACAGAAAGAATACCTTCTCAAGAAGCTGTTGATACTGTCTCTATACCCTATGCTGAACAAATTTCCATGCCATAAACTGAATTCATCCACAAATTTGACAGTGTTAAAAAGTTAACTCAACTTTTGAGGTTGGTACAAGTCTCCACAAACTTGGATACCTTAAAAGCTCTGAAGCCCAAGTTAACAACTACACTAGAGTCATTTCTTACACAGCTCAAAGGTTTAGACATCCACAAGGTTACCAAGATCACATCTCCTCATTATAAAGAAAGACACAACTGTACCTATATTGAGCTTATGGTCCATAAGCTCAGAGTAAGAGAATTTTTGGATTCTGGAGCTCCTGGTAACATTGTGTCAACCAGGCTAGTTAATAAGCTGAAGCTTGCACCTGGCTTTGACTACAACAAAGAATTTGGTACTGCAGGCCTCAACAGAACAAAAGCATTAGGGGCTTACTCATCACTATCATTGTGTTTTGGTGAGTTGGTGGTAACAGCACCTGCAATAGTGCTGCAAAATTAAAGTTACAATATTTTGATTGGTACAAGTTCATGGCTATATACAGAAATATCATCAACCATCAAGGTAGTACTTTCAGTATCTTGGTCCACTCTGTTCCTAAGTTATACCATGGTAACAGGCCAAAGGACCTTCCAGTGGCAGACCAGGAAAAGTGCAACATTATAACTGAGCAAGGTCTTTTCCAGCCAACTAGAAGGCCGCAAGGACTTGAAAACACCCCTACAACATTACAACAGACCATGGATACTGTAATGGGAGACCTTATCTTGACTTGCATAATGATTTACCTTGATGACATTAATGTATTTTCTGTACTTTTGGTCAGCATTTGGATCATTTAGAGGCAGCAATCCAACGCCTCATTGCAGCTAACCTCAAGTTGAAGCCAAGGAAGTGCAACTTTTTAAGGAGTATCTTGAATTACTTGGTTATGTTATCAGCAAAGATGGCTTACAACCTGTCCTTGCTAAACCAAAGCCATCACACATATGCAGACACCTATCAATAAGAGAGAGGTGCAGGTGTTTCTAGGAATGATTGGTTACTACAGACGGTTTATACCAAACTTTGCAGGCCTAGGAGGTCTACTTTTCCACTTATTGAAAAAAATGAAGTTGAATTATCATGGACAGCAGGATGCCAGAAAGCCCTTGAGGACCTGAAAGCCATGTTGATGACAGAGTCAGTACTTTCATACCCTAATTTTGATTGTCCTTTCATTATAAATATAACTCTAGTTTGACAGCAATTGGTGCTTTTCTTTCTCAGCTGGATAAGAGCAACCAGGATCATTGGTGGGTACTGTTCTTGTACACTTAATAGCCACAAAAAAATTCACAGTCACTGAGAGGGAATGTCAGGCAGCTACCTATGCTTGACAATAATTCAGAGTATACCTCCACAGAGTACACTTCACGGTGGTAACTAATCATGCCTCACTTAAATGGTTGAAAACCCTAAAGGACCCAGAAGGACAACTGGCAAAGTGGGCTATTTTACTGAAGGTCTACAACTATGAGATAATCCATTGCGCTGGCGCTATGCATCAGAACGCAGACTGTCTTTCACGTCTCACTACCATAGCTTTGGTTTCCTCAGCAGGAGATGAGCTTTAAAATAAGTTGATGATGAAGCCTTCTCTTTGGGGGGAGAAGCTTCTTGATATTCAGAAAATTCTGAAAACTCTTGCAGTGGACACTTGTGTTAAGGATAATCAGTTTTGAAGTAATATAAAGGGAAATGGTTGCCTATATCCAAACATCTTTGCGCACTGACGCAGTGGTATCAGCACACCAAACTGTAGGCCACAGTGGCATCCAGAAGACCCTAAACCTTTTACAGCAGCATTGCTTAGGTAAGGGATTTATTTTGACGTAGCAGAAACGCTAGCTGCTTGCCACAACTGTAATATAGAGCAACCCAAGGTCTTGTGCAACCAGAATTGTCTGATCAGACCTGGTTTTGCATTCCACACAGTTGCTATAGACGTAGTTGGGCCTCTTCTACTGACCACTAGCAAAAACAAGTTTATTATTGTAGCAGTGGATCAGCTTACCAAATGGATGGAAGCAAAGGCAGTCTAAATCAGTCAGCATTGACCACAGCCAAGTTCATTCTAGGGAATCTCCTATATAAACACAGCTGCCCACAGACATTGCTAACAGATAATGGGACAAATTTTACAAGATACATGATACCTAGACTGAAAAAACTCATGGGTATTTGTGGTACCCTGTTGACACCATATTATCCCCAAACAAATAGGATGATAGAAAGAACTAGCAGAAGTCTTTTACAGATTCTAAGGAAGCTAAGTCATCAGCATGAAACAGAATGGGACACATATCTTCCAGCAGGTACCTTTGTGTACAACATAGGATTCCATAGGGCCACTGGTAAAATTTCTTTTTAGCTTCTTTATAGACAACAACCTAGTCTTCCCCCTCACCTGTACATTTTAGTTAATTCCAGCAACCTCCTCTCTCCTGACACTTATCTAAAGAAACTAGCTCAGATGCTAATCAAACTACAGTCTGAAGCATACTCTACCAATCTGGCAACTAAGGGAAAGGACATGGACTGTGCAGAAAAGACTTTTCTGGCTCTCCCTGTTACAATATAGGAAGCCTGGTATACTTCTACAGCAACCAAGGGTAAATTTTTGAAAGCAAACTTGCCTTGTTCTGGCAAGGCCCAGTCAAGGTGGTCCAGGAAGTGGGAGTAGACAGCTACACTCTCAAGGATCTGGAGACAGGCCAACTGATCACTCAAATCCATATGGAATATATGTGCAAGGCTCCAAGTGGTCAAGTATAAACTCCTTTATGGGTAACAACTTGTAAAAAAGAAAAACCTAATGAAAATAATCCATGAGTTGTTATCCTATTCAAAACAAGAAGAAAGATAACACATATAAGGGACAAAGAAAAACAATTATGTTGCAACACTTTATTAAGGTGCAAGTTCTTCTATTGCTAGACATAATTGAAGGAGAATTTGTGCAGAGGCAGCATATATGAGCCACAGCAAAGGTAACTAGAAAAAGCCATATGGGAAGAACAAGGTAGAATCAACTGATAGATACTGGAGACAATTTAAATATATGGAATATTAGAACACAACCCCTAGTAGGATGTACTCCCATAGTAGGCTTTCCCGCTAAGTGTATTCCTCTGGTGTCTTGCTGCCTACAGAGTACAACATACTGAGTAGCCACTCAAGGTATTCAGGCATATGGTGAAGGCGTTGGTGGTAGACAGTCTTGGATCCACACAGTACTAGGCGTATCAACTAACGTCATGGACTGTCAAATCCTGGAATCTTCATAGCTTAGGAGGTCCAGTGCTGCACTCATAACCCTTTAAAGAGGATACTTGTGGCTATCAGAACCATGCCACAAGAGTACTGGTCTTGCAATTGACTTGGGACTCATCCATAAAATAAAGATGACCTTAAACAGCTCCAATGCCCAAGACTTTTGATTGGTTGATAGTGAGACCCCATCAAAGCTAAATTGGTTGAGTTAGATCTCCAAATATTCCATTAGTTTAGGTATTGGCAATCTCCAGGGGACCGTGTTTACAACTTAGAGCTTATATGTAGTAATCACATACAGATGTTCTAGAGCAAGCATTAACACTGACCACATGGCATACAATCCATGCAACTGCAGTCTTAGGATTGAATCCCAACAAACATGCATGTTCATGTTTATATACTGTCTGTGTTGGTCCTCTTGTATCACTGCCACAATGTTTGTGACCCCTTCTACAGTTAGATTTCTGAGTCTGACTGTAGAGAACTTGGGATGGTATGTCTTGCCTGACTAGGAGTCATGGGTTGCCTCAGCTTCTTCTTCGGAGTTGTGATAGAAGATTATATAATGGTATTTGTTGGTGGGTTTGGTTGGTATGTACTACCACTTGTTGGAGTTTGGAAGGCAGCGTCAATTTTGTTGCCTAGCAATTTGTCAAAATCCTCCTGCTCTTCTAGT